>VWZY01006120.1:55262-146928 GCA_013399075.1 Chloroceryle aenea | reverse complement strand
GGGCGGTCGCGGGAGCGTACGACTCGCACAGGGCAACGATCCATTCCTTCTCGTGCTCATAGCTTTACGTCCTTTTCTTTGCCACTTTGATCCTTTCCCTTCGTTAACAGAACGTAAATATGTATAAACTTTGAAGGAACTGAGCTAACAGTGACATACATCCTGTGTATATGATTTTAATGAAGATGATTACTGGCATTAGGACAGTATATAAGCGAATACCAGTGTGTACAGTATGACCCAGACGTGACCACGCTGCCCCCTTAGCCCCGCGACCCCGGTGGCTGCAGATCACTAACCTCGGCTTAACCGCTCGCTGTCGGCCGCGGACACTCGTGCTGGGGGAGCTGTGATCCCGAGGCAGAAGTGTAACACTAGTGGAGTCTGTCCTTCATCTCTGCCCGGTTCCCTGCGCGCAGCAGTGTGCTAACCCCGCTTCTCTCCTCCGTAAGCCTGGCGCATCCTTGGCCTTCATCACCCGCCTTGCATCCGATACAAAGGCTGCTTCTCTTGCACATCTTATGCTTCGATACCTTTAACTTCCTGAGTGGCTGGAGGCTGGACAGTTGCAGCAAGGGGTGTGCTCTCTGGGGATTTTTGAACTACTCTTGTGTTTTCTGGGGTTTTTTTAGCAGTCCCTTCTGAGGGTTTCTTTTAAGACTTGGGCTTTTAGTCTTCATCAAGCCTTTGAGTCTGTCCTTCAGGGGGTGACACAGCCTGTAGTGCTCCTCCACAGGGGAGGCTCCCAGTGGTGACTGTGATACTGGACTGCAGCTGGGGTTTGCTGGGGTGTCTCACATGGACCTTCACTTGGAAAACATCACAGAGGGGTGTAAAAGTGGAAGGGGGTGAGCACTGAGCCAGGATCCAATGTCTTGACTTCAGTCTTACTGCAGTGTTTAAAATACAAAGTAGTCTTAAAATCCCTTTCTAGACACTAAAACTACAATGTTCAGACTTGTAAGTAAGCAGTGGTACCGGAGTATTGTACAGTCAATGTTAACTACAAGCCAAAACTGGAATGTGCAGATTTGGGTAACTTGTGCACTGTCCCTTTGTTTTGTCTGGTTAGTTTTTGGGGTTTTTTTAACTAATTCTTCAGTAGATGGGTATGTTCGAGATCTACAGCTCATGCATCCTGCTAAAAGTGAGGTTGCACCACGCAGGGTTTGCCCAGGGACCACAACCTGCTGCTGACGTGAAGTCAATGTCCTAATAACTACAGCTTGTTGAGGTGCAATACCTGTACTCCCGGAGTAAGTTACAGTAGGTCTTACTGTTTCTGTCACAGAAAGGATTTGTCGAGACTGCTGTACTCCTCCTTTGATGTAACAATGCTATTAATCTAAATATTTGTAAATAAAGTACCTGTATCTAGACACGCGGCTCTGGCTTGTGGTGTTTGCTCCGGCCCTCTCTCCCTGGGTGGGACCTGAGGGTGCTTGTTCCTCAGAGCTCTTTAACAGCCCCGTGCTGCTGGTTTCACTCTCAGAAGCTGTCAGGCTGGTGCTGCTGCTGCTGGTTCTTGAGGAAAGCATCTTGTTAAAGGGGGGGAAGAGGAATGGGAGCGCTCCCCAGGCTGCTGCAAGAATGCGTTGTGGCGATGGTATTTGTGCTTGAACTGCTTGTGTTTAACCTTGGATGGACCTCACCTGGTAAAGACCTCTTAACTAAACATCTGCCCTGCTCTTCTGGAGCCCAAAGCTGTTCCTGAAGGTGGGGGGAGTGTTATTCCCCCTGCTGTGTCATGGGGTGACAGGGTGGGTGGAAGAGGTTTAGGTTTACTACCAGTGAGGCTGAGAAGGGGCAAGAAAGAATCAGTTCAGAGCCTGGCTGAAGGAAAAGGGTGGGGGACAGTGACACAGGGCAGGTTTCCTGCTGCAGGGTGAAGAGATGTTCTTTAGGACAGGGCTGCTTTCCCCCGAGGTTAGGTCACTCTTCTCGCACTTCCTCTTCCTGACATCCAAAGGCTTTTTACAAAGTAAGTTGCTTACAACTTTGTTACCCAACAGTTCACAGGTGCTGTGTAAATGCCTGCCTTGGATGAAGATCTGGGAGGGCCTGGGGGTGCTGCTGCTGCTGTTTTCAGCCAGGACAGAGCCCAGAGCCCTGCTGCAGCAGGACTGTACAAGTTAAAAATGTCCTTGAGCAACTTCCCAACCCCAGCCAGCAGTAAACATCCCTCACCAGAGTTTATTTTCAGGAAGTACTTGAAAATAACTGTATATAAAACATCCGTGCATTTCACAACAGGTGAATGGACAACTCCCCTCCCTACAAGTTTTCTTTGAAGTGCAAACAGACAAATGCCTACACTGAAAGAGTTTTTAATCCACATCCAAAAATATTTATTAAACTTTTATAAACCTTATATACATAAAATCTGTTAATTGTAAAAAACTTCACAGCAGGCAGCGGGCCCTGGGGCCAGCTGTGTTCCCGTGGCAAATGCCTTTGGAGAAAAGGCTTTGAGAGAGTGAGGTAGACAGCACTGAACAGGGCAACTGCTGGCAACACACCTTGGGAGTGATGCACACAGTGGGTGGTGCCTGGAAGGGAGCTGAGGGGGCCTGGGGCCAGGGCTGGCTGTGCAGTGGCACAAGTGGCACCTCCAGCGGGGCAGAGGCTGCCCCTGCCCTGACAGCCCAGCTCCTGGGGGCTGGCAGCTGCTGGAGAGGTGCTTAAAGCTTTGCTGGAGGTGATGCACTGTTCACTTACATCCTTACAAAAGAGCAGTTAAGCACCCGGCTGGTACCATAGCCAGCTGTAACCGACATCCAGCTGCTGTTACTGACAGACAAAGGATGGTAACAGTGTAACATTTCAGTTGGTCACCCCACCTGTAACTCCTGTGGCACCTGAGCGTTTAGAAGCTGCTCTTCTCACCAGCACTTTGGAAACACCCAGCTAAGAGCCAGGACACCACCCATGGGAACGCTTTCACGGGGAAGGGGCTGCTCGAGAGAACTCACAGCTGTCCCTGGCCTACAGCCCACAAGCCTCAAGCCTTTAGGGTGCTCCTGCCTCAGGGAAGGTGCAGCTGGGTTGATGTCACATCTCTCACCTCTGGGCTTCACTGAGAATTTCCTTGGGCGCAGGAACGCAGCGTCTGCGGCACCGCCGGGAGGCTGGCCATGGGCACGACCCTGGTCAGAGGGGCCTGGGAAAAGCAGGAGTTACTCTCACCAACTGACATCTTCAATTAACAGAGAAACATTAGTTTTTAGAAAGCAAAGAGACAAAAGGATTTTAAAAGAAAAAGTAAAAAAACCCAAACAAATCCCAAACACCACAAAAAGCCACCACCCAAGCAAGAAAACCCAAACCAAGCAACCTTGAGGAAAACTGACCCTTGTCAAACACCTCTCCGCTGCCCGGTGCACGGTGCAATCACCCACCTTCAGCAAGACCCTGCCTCTGAGATGAGGAGCACGTGGCTGCAGGAACTACCAGTGAGCTGTCGAAGCCACTGACCCCGTAACTCCCGCGCGCAGCAGAGCGGTACCTGTCTTTTGGTCAGAGGCAGAGCACCCTGAAGAGGTCCCGGACTCGAGCTCTGGGTTAGGAAGAGTGAATCTGAGGAAGTGCTGCTGACGAGGTCATCCAGTGCATCCACCTGTCGCTTCAGGCTGTGCAGGGTCCCTTCCGTCTGCTGCTTTCCTCTCATCAGTGCTTCCACTTGCTTGGACATGCACTGCCGGAGCTGAGCCTGCGGAAAGCGTTAGCCTGATTACATCCAGCCAGGCTAATTGTCAAGACTGTAGTTAAAAGAGGCTGATGAGCTTTAAGTCAAGCTGTAAGGGGTGTGATGTTAAGAGTCTCAAGCCACAGGCGGGGGTTGGTGGGTTTGTGAATTATTTTTAAGTGGTTCACATCCCCCAAAATCAGCAATAAGCTCAATTTCTGTGGCCTTGACCATGAGCTGCTCAACCTGAGTGACAGAGCCCATTCTAACTGACTGTGACCACCACCTGTACTGGAAGGGATTGTGGGTGCTCCTGAACTGCAGTTCTCATCTTGCTAATACACCACAGAATGGGGTAAATGAGTGAATCTTGTTGGAATAGTCAAAACCAATCAACTGTTAATTAAAATTACTCCTCTTGATGCCACACGCAGTTGCTGGGCTTTCTCCTACTGTTCCCAGCCAAAGACACCCCTTTGCTGGTCACTGTGGAGAGTGGAGAGACCAGAGCTGGTGGATCCAGCCCCCACTCCCTCCCCAACTGCCCCACAGGTCATTTAGGTGATTTCTAGAAGGGACCCCGTGGCCACGCTGGGGTGACCAGGACGAGCTGTGCCACCTTCAGCCGATCCTCGCGGTGCTGCAGCTTTTCCCGGAGAGCCTCTCCACGCCACTGCTCATCCTTTGGGAAACAAAAGCAGGTGCAGCAAGTGAGCATCACAGCGAAAGGCACCGACACCGACGCGCTCAGCTGCAGCCCGAGGGGCAGCTACTTCCTGAAAGCTTTTTACCATTAAGAAGACTTTAGAAAAATTCAACTTTTCTTCAAAGGAGAGGAGCCTTCTGTCACCCGCAGCAAACAGTCTGGTCTCTGAGTGACAGGGTTCACACCACAGACTGCCCCCTACTTCAGAAGGTGCTTCTGAATCTTCCAGTAGTTTGAGAGGTGAGCTTGAGGATTTAAACTCCATCCGAATTTCATCTTCCACCTCCAGTTTAAGCAACGTTGCTGCATTTTCCATCTCCCTCTGTCTCTGTTCCAGGTCTTCCTGAGTTTTAACCTGCAGCACGGAACAGTGGGGTTACAAACACTGCGACAGCCCAGGGGGAGTTTCCTGTGTAACTGACCAAGGCTCATTTCTGAAGTGCTCACAGCTCGAGTACTGCACTCAGAAATCACAAGCCCTCTGAACGGATCAGCCCCAGTTCTGACAGCATCTGCTTGTGAAACCCTCGGATGCTGAGAGACAACTGAAGGTACCAGTACACAGCTTGGTAACTTCAACTGCTCCATACTCTGACCTTGCCTGGTCCTGCTTGAACGCTTTAATTGCTCCAGAGTTCTTCCCAGAAGTAGCCTGTTTTTAAAGGGCTTAGAAACAATTAATAAAGGATTTATTAAAGACTAGAAAGGAGCTGGACAATGGGGAATCACCTTTGAGTATCAAAAGAAGAAAATGCTGGCCCAGGGTGGCACCAACAAGTTGTTAAGTGCCTGTTGAGTAGCTCTGAGCACTGAGAATGGGGATTTGCATAAATGATGGCTCTAGTTGTGCCAGGGTCCCATTACCAAACCTTGAGGTAAACTGCAGCCAGAGTCTGAAGTGCTGCCCCAATTGAGCTGAGAGGAAACATTACAGTGCATTTGCTACGTATCTTGGGAGCACCCAAATCCAGTTCCTCTTAATAAAGAGCTAGGACTAGCCCTCAGCCCACCCCAAAGACCACAGTCTCTTTATCAGGCATCGTTCTACTGGGCAAACTGGAGTTCTCCACCACAGGATGGGAAGGTCACCACATAGCTGGGCCACTCTGCCACAGCCTTCAAGGTCTGAAGGATGAAATGCTGCTTTAGTGCCTGGCAGCCCCACACTGAGAACTCTGCACGTGACTGACTGGCTGGAGCTGGCTGGTTCATTTTTAAACTGGGATTAGAGAGCTGCCTGAACCTGCTGCTTGTTAACAAAGCTTAACTCCAACCAGAGCTGGGAAAATCGCAGGCAGTTTTAAGTAGGTCTATTTCTAATTGGGATCCAGCAGACAGGAGGAGATTCCAAATGCTACCAACGTGCCTGCAGGTCACAGCTTTCCCTCAAAGCTGCCTCTACTTGGAGATACCTGGCTTGGGAGATCCACAGAGTCCTGCTGGACCTGGCCAAGGTCCCTCGTGAGGCACCTGGCTCGGTCCTGCCTCTTGTGCAGGACTTGTTCAGCAGTTGCTGCAGCTCTCTGCAAATTGTGGCTTTCATGCTTTTGTTCCTAGGAAAAAGCAGAAATAACCCCCCCATAACTGCAGGAAAAGGGATCAGAAGAAGCCACATAACACAGTTTTTCAAGTTAAAAGGCAGAAACAGCATTAAATAGGAGTAACTAGAGAGGTTCTGCAGCACAGCCTGGAAAGAGCAGAGTTTGGCTACCTCCAGTTCTGTCCAGTCATGAAGTTCCTGCATTACTCTGTTCCTCCTATGATACAAATGGGTGAAAATTGACACAAAGCCCTCACCAGCTGCTCCTCAGCCAGGACTTACGTGCAGTTTTCTTTCAAGCTGCACCCTTTGCTTTTTCATTGCTTCTTTCAGACTCAAGATTTGTTTTTCTGCTTTTTTCCTCTCTGATGCTGTCTGATCTCGGAGATGGTTCAGCTCAAACTTGGAGACTTCCAGTTCTTGTTGAAGAGACTGCATTTCTCTGGTTTTCTGTTGTAATTGTGATTCTTTTTCCGAGAGCTGATGTTCTGTAATTAACATTTTTTAAAGACACATGTAAGCATCTTAGCATATTTCATACACATTAGATATTTCTTTCTAATGCTTTTGATCTGCTGAGCAGTGGTTTGTAAAAACACTGACACAAGGTGAGAGAACATCAGTGGGCTTTGGCATTTCAGTTCTCTGAGCAAGGATTTTAAGGCTCCAGAGTGAATCCATGTGCTGCACTAGAAACCAAGCCAGATTAAGAGGTATTTGTTGGGTTTAGTAGTTAGAACCCACAGAAGGTAACAGTTGATCTGTGCAATGAAGCTTACTGCTTTTTCTGACAGCTTCTTCAAGAGCTGCACATCGAGACTCCTCCTTTTCCAGCTTCCTGAGGTTTTCTTCTGCCAGCTTTACTTTTGCTACCGCCTGCTCCAGTTTCTTTTGTTGATCCACTAGTTCCTTTTCCAGTACTGTTTTCTGGTCTTTCACTTTAGCAGCACATTCTTCCAGTTTTTTTCCTTCACGCTCTGAATTTTGCTTGAGGTGGTGAAGAATCTGCCAAGAAAACCACCACTTCAAACTTTAACCAGTACAAGCTCAAAAGAGAACCAGCATCATCACCCAAAGACATAGCTGAAGATAAAGCAGCATAGAGGGGGAAGAGCTGGTGCCCAATACTCCCCACTGACAAAAAAAGGCTGAGTGATTTTTCTTGCTTCTCTTGTTTTCAGTACAGCTCCCTCAGTTTTTCTTTTGGTTGATACTTTGTTGAAATTGCTCAAAGTTTTACTCCAGCAATCTATAATTAAGCCCTAACTTTCCTGAACAACTGATGGGATTTGCACAGAAATACCACACAAGAGAAGAACAAGAGCTACCTGCCAGTAGTCAGGACAGAAAAGCCCTGGGATTTCTTGTTTAGGTTTGGAATTATGGAGTTAAGTTGTGGTTGGTTTAACTTGAAATTCATTGTATCACTTCAGGTACTGCACAGAGTCAGCTCTTCTCCCAGCAGAAACCTCCAGCTTGGGAAGAAGGTCTCTCAAGTATATCCAGCTGCTGTGTACAAAACAGAATTACAGAGACTAACCCATCCTGGTCACCAGCTATGCCAGCAGCCAAGGCACAGCCCTGACAGGGCCCTGCAGGCTGCTGGCCTCTGCTGCACGCTCCTTTAGTGCCCATTTCTTGTGCAGCAGCTTTGTTACCAGGTCGGTGCCAGGCGCAGCCCAGTGTTGTGACACACCAGTGATTGCTAAAACAGAACTGAGCACGAGGCTTGCTGTTTACAGCTGTTCATGGTCCTTACAGGGCTGCTATATTCTTTATAAACCTGCACCCAAACCTTTTTGGCCTGCATTGTTTTTAGAGGCCAGGAGAAAGCGAGACAAGTTGTCAGGCTCGTTACCCCTTCTTGTTTGGCCACTTCTGTTTGCTTCTCTTCAATCTCCTTCTGGAGCTGCTGCAGTTGGTTCTCCCTCTTCCTCTGTCTCTCCTGGCAGTCCTTGCGTTTCCTTAAATACCCTTGGAGATCTTCTTTCAGGGTTGCCTGCTCTCGAAGCAACTCGTCCTGATGCCTTGTATTACTTTTCAAAGCCTGCAATGTAAAACATCAAGTCAAGTGACCTAACGAGCTGGAGGAGAAACAGCTCCCTGGCTAAAAGGCTTCTCTTGGGAAGAGCTCACCACACCTAACCACACTGAAGATTACCTTCCATTTAAACCAGTCACAGGGGAAACTGGCACAGTAGGAACCACAGACAAAAAGCTAGATGTTTTGGGTTTTTTTTCCCTATAAGACAATAAACCAGGGTGATTTTACCCCTGTGTCTGGATTGTTTTTTAGAAAAGATAAATTCAAAACCTAACAAATCCATAACCCCCCTCCAAACCAAACAACCCAATAAAACCCTAAAGTCAAAAAAGCCACAAGCTCCACCTGAGAGAGTCATCACAGTTGCTGCTTGAACAGAAGACCCAGAAAAGTTGTTTCATTTGGTTAGGTACCTACTGGAGTCTGAACCCCTCCAAACTCAGCAAGAACAAGGCACTAAATGAGCCACTGCTCACGAGCTCTGCAAGGGCCTGGGCTGGAGCTTGAGAGCCTCGCTGGAAAACAGCAACAGATCAACAACACCCCTCGGTTCTGTGCAACCTCCTCCTCCCTGGGGGGAAGTAAGTACATATGGCACCAAAACTAACCTGTTCCACCAGCTGGAGCTGTTGCCTGCAGTCCTTTAATTCTCCTTTCAGTATTTCTAGTTCTTCTTTTTTTTCTAGAAAAGTATTTGTGGACAGAGGGATTCAGTCAGCAGTCTGAAATACCTACACACACTGATTATCTTGTCTCAGAAATGAAGATTAATCAGTAGTAAAAGTTTCTATAATTCCCATCTTTCCAACATTAACTGCTTTCTGCCCGTAGACATTCAAGTGTGTTGAATATTTAGTACCACACAGTGCAGTTGCAGTGTCTTAACACAGTTTCTCCTAAAATATATTACAGTTTAAACCTCAAAATTGATCTTTACCTTGAAGATCCTTCTGTACAACCCCAATGTCTCCATGCAGTGATTTTTTTTGTTTGTTGAGCACATCAACCTCCTGCTGCAGGTGTTTCACATCCAGTTCCATCTTCTCTACATTGGACAATGCAGTTCTACTGCTCTCTTCAGTAGCAGTTAAGTCTCTGTAAAATGTGGATACATTCTCAGTTAGTTGGAAGGACTTACTGAGGACTCAGCTGCATTTCAGCAGAAGTTCTCTCAGCTCAGGGAGATGCTACCCAGCAGTCACAAGAGCAAGGCAGCTGTCCTGTTCCACCACTACACATTCTGCTTTCCATAACTGCTCACTGCATTGCCACGATGTAACAAATGCTGTTGCATTCACCAGCTTCATGGCTGAGTATTTTCTGTAAGTCTGCTAGAGACAGGCTTCAAATAAAGCCCCTGGGAGATATAAGAAACAGCATATTCTGGATAATCAGGCACCTCAAAGGTACAGCTGTATTTTTAATATGATAAACAGACATTCAAGGCACTTCCCATCACTTCTGATCTTTGCAGGGAAAAAAAAAGTAATAAATAATATCTCCCCCACCTTCTGGTTTGTGACAACTTCTTTTCCAAACTCTGACAGTCCTCCTCAAGCTTTTCCTTTTCTTTAGTCAAAGACTCAATATGATTTTGCAGAGCACGCATTTGAGAAACCAGATGTTCATTTTCCTGACGGTCTTTCTCAAGTAGTTGTTCCTGCCAATCTACTTCCCCTTGCTGACACTGAAGTAATCTCTGAATATCCTCCAGTTTTAACTTCTCCTACGAAAGAAGGCGTTGTGAGCAGCACAGTCACACGGTCAAGAAGCAGAACAAGTTGTTAACCTGTTTGGCTGCAGCAGTTAGAAGCCTGCACCCTGTAGCCTGCACCCTCTGTAACTACTGCAACAGCACAGGGGTAACCACTTCAAGGGCCACATTAATGAACTCTTCTTCCACTCACTGTCAGCTACAGAAGGAATACTTACTTCTAGAATTGCAAGCTGAGTGTTTTCTAGCTCATTGATCTTCTGGTCATGTTGTAGTTTTAAACTTTGAAGTTCATTCTTTTCAAGCTCCAGCATTTCCAGCACATGTTTCAGTTCTAGTAAGGTGAAAGAAACAAAAGGTTATTACAAGCACTTCCAAAGTATTCTATTTGCACAAAAAGGCACCAAAGGGAAATGAAGAGACACTACTGGTCTCACCCCTGTAAAAAAATCCCTCATGTTTTCAAGTGCTGTGTCAGACACACCAGGTATTAGATCCAGTGCTGCTCTACCAGCACTGTCGCAGGTTCCTAGGTCTGCTCTTCCTGCTCCCTAGGGAGTCAGCCTGCTTCAGAGTATCTGCCTGAAACAGTGGAAGAAAATACTCCAGAGCAAGTACAGAAGCTGCAAACTGCCACTGCTTGTACTTCCTGCAACCTACTGGGATGTGAAGGAGACCCCTCCACTTCCCCACACATCCCCATGTTCCATTCTTCCCCTCAAACGAGCACAATTAATTAGCTGATGTCTCCTAACCACACAGTGCCTGAGAGTGAACCCCACTGTGCTGTCCTGCAACAGCTTTCTTCACATTTCTCTCTGGCATGGAAAACTCTCCTCCCAAACACAAAGCAGCATGAAGCACTGCCTCGAGTAAAAGGTATCTGTCTGCTCTCTGTAAAGACAGAATTACAGGGACTTCTCTATGGTTGTTCACAAGGTTTTAGAAGGAGTGAGGAGCAAAAGATGGCAGTGATGTACTACAAAGCTCAGTGGGGTTCCTTCCAATCTGCAAAGCACTGTAGCTGTAAAGCCAGGCACTCACCTATCTTGTGTCGGGTAATTTGCCCAAGTATTCCTTCAAGATTTTCCTCCTCTTTTCCAACATCCTTCTTTATGATGGAAAGCTGTGCTCTTCTCTCATTAATCTGGACATCCAGTTCTTTCCTCTCAACATTAAGCTCTTCCAGAAGTACCTTTATTTCCTGTGAAACACACCAGGAATGCCATTATCTGCCATTTTGAGTAAAGTTTTCCCTTAAATAGAAATGCTTTTTATAAAAAGTCTGTCAACAATATTCTGGTCACTTTAAGAGTTTGTAATTACAGTTCATGGTGTAAACAAGCAAAAAACTGTGTCCTATTTAGGTGAAAGTCTTGCTTGTTGACAGTCTAGAGTAGGAATCTTGCAAAGGCAAGTCTGACCATGACACCACTGTTCAAGCGAGCGACAGGCAGGGCCTGTGCAGAATATCAGACAAAATATAATTAACCTTGATACTTGGGGTTTGTTTCAGAATGAAAGGAAGTACAGAATCCTAAGTTAGTGGAGATGGAGACAGACAGATGATTTATGCCAGCCTTGTTGTGTTTTACACATGCTGATCAGACAGATTTGCTTCAGCAGCTGCTTGGCTCAGCAACTGCAAGTCATGCAGAGCCTTCTCTGTAATGTAATTTAGTTCTCCAGGGAGCAGTTCTGTAAGTATTACTGGAACTAGGGAGTCCTTACTGCTGCATCTGGACCAAGCTCTTGGCCACACAAAACCATAAGGTTGCTTGTTCCACTTTACAGTGGCTTTTGGGAGGCTGGAGAAAGCAAAGCCAATTTGTGGAAACTATGTGATGTTTCAGATAGCTCTATTCTTTTGGTGTTCTTCAGAGATAGAATGAAATGAAAACTCATTGGGAAAAGTTACTCTTATTTGGCGTAGTTTTTCATTTGCTTCAGTCTCTCCATCTCGAAGAACTTCTTTGAGGTCACCTTTCTTTTGAGAAATACAGCCTTGAAGGACCTGGAGCTCTTCTTTTCTTTGACTCAACTGTTGCTCCAGAAACAAGAGCTCTTGCTGTTGAGCAGCAATCTACAATGTAGAAGTTTAACAGAAGAATCTGAAGGCTTTTAGTTCTGTAGCCACACACAAGCAGAACAAGCAGAGTACTCTATTCCCCACTAGAGATTTCTTAGAATTGCCTAACACAGAAGGATCCCATCAGAGCAAAGAGCTTCACTTGCTAAACCTGTGTCATAAAGCCAGTACTAAAGACTAAACTCTGATCTGGGCCATGCAGTCCTGTACCTCACTGTGAAACACACCACCCTGAAATACAGCAAGGATTGTCAGAGAACTCTGCAGTAACACTTCAGGTGCAGAAATACCAGTGCAATTGGGATTATGAGACAAAACAAGGACCATTAAAATAAATCTGAAGGGTTAAATTCTTCAGGCAAGGCACTTCAGAACTTAAAGCTTTTCTTGGCCTTCAGGTACATCCAAACCAGCAAAACTGATAGGGCAGAGTTAACAAGATCAGCCTTACCTGATCCTTCAGTCTTTCCAGTTCTGTTTTCTTGCCCTGAAGAAGGCTTTCTGCTTCTCCAAGGATCTGGAGGTGATGTTCTTCATTACCTTCTGCAACCTGAATATCTCCCTGCAGCTTCTGAAGGCTGATGGTGAGGATAAAAACACGACTCAGAACAAGAACGTCTTTGGCAGTAACTTATCAAAGAGGGATTATTTTATCCAGTACAGTTTATGGCAAATTAAAAATACTTACCTTTCAGTTAGCACTTCTATCTTCTGGTTTAATGACTGGAATTCAGAGTCTCTTGCAGCCACCATCTTGTTGATTTCCTCCAAAATACCTTCCTGTTCCCTCTTATGCTGTTCTAATTCCCTCACGTCTGCCTGTAATAACCTAAAGAAGCATTTATGGCTTTTCATACTGATACATAACAGCTCTCCCTCTCCAAAAGCACCACCTTGGTATTTGGAAGAATCTTATTGTTCTCCTCATCCTCCCTGGATACAAATTCCCCAGCAGAGCATACCTTAATTGCTGATCTGCCTTCACAAGTTTAGTGGCTGTTTCCTGAGCCCTTCTCTCCAGCTCTTTTGCCTCGGTTTCAGTACAGGACAGATGCTGTTTGGCACGACTGTATTTCTGAACAGTGTCTTTAGTCTAGAGCAAAAGTGAAGATTGAGACAATGCATTCCCATCTCATGCTTTCCACATTCAGTCTGCAGGTTAGCTGCCTAAAGATGACCTCCTCCTGGCCTGAATATTCACCTGAGCTTTCTCCCTCTCTATACCACAACATGGAACCTTTTCTCCTCTCTTGTCCAGAGCAGAAAAGCTTCCTCCTCTTTGGCACGGACTGAAACATTTTCTTTTAGCACAGGTTATGCCATGACTTATTTTCACATAGAAGGATTTTAAGAGGCTTCAGGTTATCCAAGTGAAAACAAACTGCCTAGACAGACAAACATCCTCTGCTTGAAACAATCTTAACACGCAAAGCCTTCTGCACTTTGTTATGGCTTTACTTACTTTTCCTCGTGTGCTCTCAAGTTCTACTTCAGCTTCTGAAAGCAGCCTGTCTGCCTCTCTAAGCTCTGCTCGTCGTTTCAGAAGAGTCTTCTCTATACATTTAATTTCATCTGCAATGTCCCCGTGATGCTTGAGAGACTCTTCCAAGTGCAATTCCGCAGTCAGGTTGTCAGTACAGCCTTCAATAAAGTCCCTAAATGTCAGGAAGAAAGGCAGCAAATGAAGATACAAAGTGCCAGAGGCCTGGAGCCTCTCGAAGTTCTCGCTTGTTTAGTCATTCTAAATGAGTCAAAACAGACTTTTACTGGAAAAAAATGTAGCTGTTTCCACTTGTGTACTTTAAATGCATTCTAGTGCAGTGTTCTTACTTGCGTTTGTGATGGTTTTGAGCTGCTTGTCGTAGCTCTTCTACTTCATGTTCCAACTCTTCCCTTTCGTGCAGCAGCTCTTCAACATTTCGATGCAATTTTTCCACCTCTTTTTTGCATTTACATTCAGCTGCCTCTGACCATTTATCTTTGTATTTCTGAGACTTTAAATAATACACAGTGTCTTCCAGCCTTGCGACTTCGCTCTCCTACACACAGGAAACAGAACATAGTAAAGACCAATGCTCTAATTCAGTCCTCCTGAGACACAGGAGCAGCTACAGACAGCCCAGGCTATTAGCACTGAGGGCAGAGCATTCTCATCAGCAAGCTCTCTCCACAACCTTCCTGGACTAATCTAATCTGTGAAAATGAGGGGGGGGTGCATTTTTTCTTTGAGAAAGCAGATGTTAAAAGATGTTCCTAATCCATACATAGGTCAGTTGCCTATGGTGAACCTGCAGCCTGCAGCTCCATCCCTTACCAAATCATGATGCTCGGGCACATTGCAGTGAAGGACTCCAACGGGAATGAGCGGGACGGTGAAGTTTGGAGGGAGAGGGCCATAGACAACCTGGGCTCCCACTGGAGGGGGGCCATAAATAACAGAGCCAGGAGCAACTGAATCCCCACTTGCTGCTGCAGGAGGAGGGCCATAAAGCACAGTTCCCTGAGGTACGGGGGCACCGTCTGGCAGGAGTGTGTAAATAACTGTGCCGGGTGGTGGTGCAAAGGGAGGGTCTTTGGGAACATGAGTTTCTTCATTTCCTTCACTATCTTCTTTCACTCTTCTGTCTTTAAAAGAAAAAAAAAAAAGGCTATTTTTAATCACTTTTTTCCATGAGAGATATTCTTCAAATGCACATTTTAAATTCTAGGTAATGTACAAAAATGTAATAAACACTGCTTGATCTGAACAAGGAGTTCAACAGCAATAACCATTTATCATTCACTCAGGCACAGACAAAAAATTCACTCTGAACTCCAAGCATGTCCATCTTTATTACGCTCCTAACCACTCTGAGACCATGAGAGTGACTTACCTTTAGTAGAATTTGTTTTGCACAGCCTGTTCCTGACTGGTGAATAAACCCAGCATCCTCCTTGACTGGGCTGGTCTTCCTTCCTGCACTGTCTCTCCTGCCCACAGCCTCTCCCAGGTGGGCATGTGCCAGAGCACAGTAAACACACACCAGAATCTTTTGTGCTGTGGGAAGCAGGAGTTGAAGCCTAAAGAAGCAAAAAAGAAACCCAGTATGTGTTAATGTAGAAATAAGAACTCCTGTAAAATAATTTATTTGTTGTAGACAGTAATGATTTTTCAGGTCCAGGCTATACACCTCCAAGAGTGATGCTGCTTTAAAAGAGAGCACTAAATAGATTTTAACACTATTTCTCTTAAATTCTTAGGGACACTGTTTGGCAAGAACTGTTTGTCTGTAATGTCCCCTTTTAACCTTTACCTAAATGAATTTATGGTGCTGCATTTTGAATAGTTCTCTCCAAATCTTGCATGGATAGACTGCTACCCAGCAACAGGCTTTATGAGGGTACACTGGTGTATGTGGTGGTTCAGTGTTTCTCTGATATGCCAGCTGGTACTTTTTCTTAACTTCTCCCAGACTTAGCAAGTTTATAATGGATGTTCCCATATCAAAAAGCTTTCCACATAATGGATTTTGATTTCTGACCTGTGATGATGGCATGTAATACCAATACCCTCTTCTTTTCAATGGATCTGAGATACTGGTGATGTAATCATTCTGGTAGGAAAGCTCTTTTTTCAGTGCTGCAATTTCATCTTGCAAGTTTTCAATTTCATCTTTGTTACCTGGAAATGAATCCCAGTGTTATAGGCATTTAAGGCAAATCAGTAAATCATAAATTCTGCATTTGGCTTTTCCCTCATTGTTATCCTGTTAATCTGAAAGAGTATTAAAAAGCTAAATTGCCAAGGGGAACAAACTAAACATTCTTATCTAGCAATGCAGATATACACTGGCCCTTGCAAGTTGATAGTGTTAAGCTCAGAACAGCTTCCCAGCAAAACCAGTGAGAATCATGGAGAAAGTGAGGTCTGCATCCACGTTACCCACACGAAACAGAGAGAAGAGGGATTACCTGTCCCCATGTTATCCAACAACCACCTTAAACGGTCAATTTCTGCTTTTTGTTGCTCCATAGCTTCATTTAATTTAACAATTTCAAACTTCTGAGAGCCTGATGCAGCAGCCTTCTCGCCAGCTTTCTTCATTTCACACTGGAACTATGTAAAATAGAAGTTTAAATCAAAGCACAGCACTTCAGTTTAGATTGTGCTCAAACTTTTCCAAATCTGCCCACCCACCCCTACAAAAATCACTCATTCAGCAAAACCTGTGTGTATTCAATGCCACAAGTGTTCTCCCTGGGAGGTGTACAGAGGTAGCCATGGAAAGGCACTGAGCAGGTGACAGTTTTACTTAAAAGCCAGCTACTCAAGTCAGTGAAGTTTTCATTGTGGTTTGGGGTGTTTTTGGCAGATGTCAGGGGAGGGATGAACACTGACCTGGGAAAAACTGAGGAAAAAGGGTAAGGCAGATACCTCTACATTTGGTATTTTACGAAACTCCCTGAACAAATGTATCTTAAGTATTTTATCCTCCTCATATAACAGAGAAAACACCACTGCAACCTACTTGTTCTTCCTTCTCTTTGAGGAGCTGTTGTAACATTTCTATTTCTGCTTCTGCTCTGGCAAGATCCCGGGCTGCACGAGCTGCCTTAGCACAGAACTCTTCGGCTTCCTCCATCTCCTGAAATGGAAATTTTAGCTGGAGCTTTAGTCTGCAAGAATACTTCACAAGCTAGCAGATGTCTCAAGCAGCTTTGTGAAAAGCTGACTAATAAGAAGCATTAGCACTTGTCTGTTCTGGAATTCCAGAACTTGGCAGAGTTTATGTAAAATAATGTTTCTCCTTTAACTTTATACAGTATTTCTACAGACCAGATGTTGCTATGCAGCAAAAAACAGTTCCCAGTTTTAAAAGCCTGAAGGGCAAGAACAAACTTTCATAGCCCCTTCTTTTGCTTTTCTATCTTACCTAGCAATGTATTATCTATTGTTTGGCTTTCAGATAAGAGATTAAACTTTCCCTCACCTTCTAGCACACAGCAAGAATGTCTGTGGCTGTACCCAAATCTGCTCACACATTCATCAAGCATATTTCAAGATGAGACTCTGTCCAAAGCAAGAGCTCCTTGTGCAGCAGGACAATTCAGCACAAAGCTTTGAAGCTGGTTTTAAGACAGCACCAGGACTGCTCCCATTACGAGGGTACTACAAAGCACTATTTCTAAGCAAGCAATTAATTACCAGTGTTGATTTACCTCAGCTCGCTCCTGATTAATTCTGAGAACAGTCCCATGCAGAGCCTTCAGCTGATCTTTAGCAAGGGAGAGCTCTGTGGCTGCCCGTTTATCTGAAGTGATGACTGCTCTCTTTAATTCCTTCAGCTCTTTATCTAGACTGACAAATTGCATTTGTGTCCTGGCATCATCTACTTTTTTCTGAAACCAGGAAAACAATAGGATTTATTCGTTTTAAGAAAGAGCAGCATGGAAGACAGGCTTTCTGTTGGTATGACTTTTCTTCCCCCCACACATACCCCAGTTTGTACTGTACACATAGAAATAACAGGGGGAAAAAACCCAAAACACTAAAGGAAGGACAACCAATAAAATTTGAGGAAAAGAAAGATGTTATATTGAACCTCTGTGTTCCTTTCTTGTCTTAGAAAGCAAAATAATTCAGAAGTCTTTGAGTCTTTCTGTGAGCACACGGAGTGCATGGATTTGTCCTTACTCATTCCTACCCTTTTCTCTAAATCTTCCAGTTGAGCAAGAATTGTCTCTTTCTCTTCATCTGCCTCCTGTAGCTGTTGATCAGCAAGGCCCTGAATTTCTTCCATGCTCTTGATTTTGTCATGTAAATGTTGAATTTCATTCTCTAACTGATGGACTTTGTTCTTATTCTGCCTGTTTTCCCCTTTAACCTGTAAGTGAGATAAGTTAGAATAAGTAGCCAGAAACATCCTTTTTTCCAACCAAAAGCCACCATATTTTAATGATTTAAAGAAAAACCTTTGGGAAGTGCAGTTATGCTAATTTACCAAATCATCAGGCAAAAATTGTAAGGACTATTAATTTTAAAAAAATTAAAATATTCAGCTTCCACTGTTACATGGACACTAAAAAGTAGGTCTCTCCCTGTTGCCATACAGCTCAAATTAGAGATTGCTTGAGGAATTTTTAAAGCACATTCAACTTTTCTCCTCCAAGCAACACTTTTCAGGCCAAAGGGTTACAAGGAACATGTATCCTGTCAAATACCCAATTTAACACATTAAAAGAAAGCAAGAAAGGCTGATGTATTTCACAGCTGCAACCAGAATGTCACAGTATACACAGCATAGAAGCAGTCAATTATTTGTTTTTCCCCTTCTAAAGCTTTTGCCTGCTTACATAGTTTCTTTATCCTGAAATTACTGTCTGACATACATTTGTGCACAAGAGGAAAATCAAAACTCTAATAATGGTTGGTTTCCTGTTCTAATCACAACAGCATCCTGCTCTGACAGTTGTCACTGTTTCTGATGAGGAGATGTATTCAATCTGTCTCCCTTCAGAAAAATTAAACTCTTCTGAAAGATGGCAGAGTAGCAAAGCCACATCCATAATGAAACTTGATCCTTCAGCTGCAAGTTATGGTTTTTGGTGACTAAGATGAAATTGCCTTCTCTTGCTTTTCTCAGTTAGATACGTGCCTGTCTATATTTCTCCTGTACTTCTTCCAGTTTGTCCTCCTGGGATACCAGGTCTTCCTGCAATTGTCTCTGTCTAGCCCATGCCTTCTCTTTTTCCCTCTGAGCATCAGCAAGGATGTCATTAAATTCTTTCTGCAGATTTGCAAGGCTCTTCCCTAAAACATCAGCTGAATTCTGACATCTGAAAGAGAAACAATTCAGGTTCCAAGACAGAAAAATAGTGATCTTAAACTGTGATACCAGATATTGAAATAATGAGTCCAGTACAATAGTGCAAGTTCAAAACATCTGATGTAAATGAATTCAGGTGTAGCACTGAACATGTTACACTGCACAGACAGACCTGGATTTATTCCATTCTGACTTTGTTTATTCCTGTTGCTGGGGACAAAGCAGGGGGGGGAAGTTTGCCCCATCCCCTGCAGTGAAGCCCAAGGGGACTGCAGATTTCCCTCAGTAACACAACGACTGAGTCAGGTGATGGTCTCCTAACAGCCCCAGGGTGCTGAAGTTCATGTGTGAGCTGCGCCAGGCTGCACTCGGGAGGATGCAGCACACAAACCCCGTTGCTCTCGTGTACTGAACACTTTCACATGCACAAATCTGATGCTGTTTGTACTTCAGTTTTACTCACTTGATCTCTCCAGCTCCTGTCTGAAGCTTTTGCTTGAGTTCATTTATACGAGCGAGGACTTCCTGTGGTTGAATTAAGTTACCAACCGCATGACTTAGCTGATTCTGAAGATCTTTAACCTGTTGTTTCAGGTGATTATTGTCTCCCTGTAAAAAACAAAATGAACAAAAACCTCTCCCACACAACCAGAAGCAACACAAATGATAAAAGCTAGATTTTTTTTAATACTTAAATCTGTTTTGGGGGTTTTGTTGATGGGGTTTTGGGAGGCTGGGGCTTTTCCTTTTATCTTTTTTAAACAAAGAGTCCAAACTTTTTTTGTCAGTGTGGCCTGAACCAGTATCAGGATTCCTCAGGATCAGAGCTTTAAAGAGAAGCAGGAAGATCTGCTTTAGGTATTGGATCAGGTTTTTAGTTCTGCACTCAAATAATTTTCTTACTGACATGTCTTGGATGAGGGAAATTAAGACACATATAGCAATTTCTCAATCCCTCTGCAATATAACTGAGCAACTCTGAAGTTATTTCAAAGGTCAGTATAAATATCTAGCATAGAAAAAGACACTTATGGTGTAGCCTAAGAAAACTGAAGCTGGAAAAAGTCATAAATACCACTGAACTTCCTAAAGAATTCATACAGAATCCCTTCAAATTCTCATCACTTTCCCCTTGGGGGAGGGCAGAAACATAGCATATCAAGTAACTTTTATAAAGTTACAAATACAACAGATACTTCACCTGCAATTGCTTGAACTGAGAAAGGAGCTTGTAATTTTGTTTCTCCTTCTCTTCTGCTAGTTGTGCTTTGGTCAGAGCATTTGCCAGTGCTTGCTTTTCTTTTTCAAGTTCAGCTTGTAGGGCCGACAGTTCCATCTACGAGCAAAGAAACCCTTCAGACTAACACCCCTAGCCCCAACCTGCCACCCAAACACAACTGCATTTCTTAAAACAATAACAATACGACAACAGCTCCTCAAAAGACCCAGCAGAACAAGCCCAACCATCCCAAATCAACCCATCACCACATATACGTTAACAGGTGTATTTTCTAGAGCAACCACATCATGACTTGGACAGTAAATTCTAAACTGGACCTTGCAGGAGTACCTCCTGTGCATCAAGTAACTGACAGATTTACATGTTATCAGTGCTCTACACAGAGTTTTCAAATTTTCTCTGAAATATCAAAACTAAGAGACTTGGAAGGGTTGGTTTGCATTTATTTTCCCTTCTGCCTGCAATCTGGAATGTGCAGTCAGAATAAGTCTTGCAACAAAAACCCCACCGTGTTGATTTCTGACAAACAGACATTGAACCAAGAGAGTAGTTATTGTACATCATCATCACACGTATGACTCTGTGGTTCTACACAAATCCAAATAAGGATCCCCAACAGCAAGAAAAAATGGGATTGTAAAAATTCATCCGTATGAAAGCTACTACTTTATATTACCAAAAAAAAAAAAAATTTGCTATAAAACTCAGTGTCTATTACAAAAAGCAAAGGCAAACTTTTATCTTTCACCTATTACTTTTCACAGGACTGCCTCGGTGTCATTCCTTTGATGTCTGTGCAGTTCTCTTTCCAGAGAGGTAAGTGGAGATGTGGTATGGAGGGAACTTTGGTCGGCCCTCATCCCAGGTTAGATTATCCCTCTGGCAGCACAAGAGCTGTGTTCTTACCTGGCTCACTTGCTTCAGTCTTTCCAATTCTTCTCTGTGCTGTTTGGCTTCAGTGTCTCTGTCTCTTAGCTGGGCTTCCAGCTCAGCCTCATAGGCACTGGTGTTCCCTTGGGCTTCTCTAAGCGATTCGTTCATCTCCTGCTGCTCTCGGAGGGCACCTTTGAGCACTGCCATTTCCTGGAATTTCACATTCATTTTAGCAATAGGTACACGAGAGAGCCAAGATTTCTTATGAGTACATTGTCCCTCTTCCTCTGTGACACTGGAACTCAACATCAGTGTGACAGCAGATAGATAAAACAGACACACTAACACTAGTCACTGAACTTTCAAACTTAAAGCTTGGTAGGACTGCTACACACACAGGCCAGCTCGGGGGCACTGCTGTGACAGACTGGACAAAAATCTGCACTCCAGTTAGAAAGGTGTGGCCTGAAGTGATGCACATTTGTCCCTGGCATGAAGGTTTCCATAAAACTTACCAGGATGCTAAGACACCTCTTAAGTAATTGGCTGGCAGGACAGAAGCACGACCTCAGCTAGTGTCCAGGCACTCTTCAGTAGCACAATTAACCAGCTCGACTGCCAAGCCATTTTTAGTAATCCCCAAGAAAAAAAGCCTGCTTTTCTGAGACATATTCCATAGAGATTTGCTGCATGTCTCCTGCAACTGGTTTGGAAGGCCAAATTCCGTTTGTAGTGTGCATGGGGAAAATCTAATTGAAGTTACCATACCAAAAGATTATTTTATCCAAGGAACTGTGCATTGTTATTCCCCATTTGGTCATTCTCTCATTTTTTATCCAAGGAACTGTGCTTTGTTATTCCCCATTTGGTCATTCTCTCATTTTTTATCCAAGGAACTGTGCTTTGTTATTCCCCATTTGGTCATTCTCTCATTTTTTATCCAAGGAACTGTGCTTTGTTATTCCCCATTTGGTCATTCTCTCATTTTTTTAAAGCTCATTCTTAGGGATCTGTATTTGGGAAGTATTAAGCCTTACTTTTCTCATATTTTCTGCATCCATGGCAACTATTTCCAGGTTGCTTCTTTCCTCCTCTAGATCTGCTAATCTCTGTAGCAAAGATTCTTTCTCTTTCTGCAGCTCCTTACATTCATCGTTGGCCCGTTTTGCCTGACACTTGACACTTTCCAGGTACTCCTGTAGTCCAGTGATGATGCTTTCCAAATCCCTTTTCAGTGCTTCATTTGTTGCTATTTGACCTGCAGAAATGGAAACCCAATTTGAGAGAGTTAAGAAACCACACTTACTCAAAACAAACAAAACTGCCTTTCTTCAGCTTCTTTAAGATGTTCACCCAGTGGAATATGTAGTAACAAGGAACTAGAACTTGATCAGAAAATGCCTGTGCTGTGTTTTAAAAGCCAGGAATTCCCAAATTACCCTGTTAACATGATCACTGGAAAAGTTAAACCTCAGCTCTTTGTGCATTCCTGCCCCCCACCTAAGATTAACATTTACTACCTCTCCATCTAAATCAATTGTGTGGTTCAGTTTTTATATTCATATTATTTTCTGGGATATTTACTTTCACACAGACTAGGGGTATAGTCAATGCATAGAGAAATTTAGTTCATTGACTTTACTGAGTATCCAAAATTTCTACCTCACCTTCAAGAAGAAAAATTAATGCAGAAGTGAGGTGAACATACTAAAAATTTAAAGAACTTACCCAAAGTCTCCTTTTAGATCAGTTAATAGTTTTTCCACCTTTTCCTACATAGTCTGTATCACACTTAAACCAAGATAAGCAAAATGTAATCCCTCATTTGTCAGGTTATCCTAGATAGGAGAAATACTGCAAGACAAAGAGAGACATTTACCATCAGTGAGCTGCTGCTCCAAGTCCTTGATTTCCTCAGTTTCCTTTGCAATCCTAGAGAGCATTTCATCCAGGCGACTCTCGAGCTGTTTGTAATGTTTGTTCATTACATCAAACTGCTGTTCTTTACTTGCTTCTTGAGCTTTCATGTGAGCCTGTAAATTAAGAGTTGGAAAGGTGATGTGGGAGGGACAACATCAACACAAATTAAAAGATAATAAATTAGTATTTCAGCTCAGATCTGCAGGGTCTTACTACTGGCAGCACAAGTCACAAGTGCAGCAAATGTTGTGCTGCTTGGGATGGTTTTTTGTGTTATCTTTCTTCGTGATTGCCCCACAAAAAGTCCCAGATAGACAAGCAACCTGTGTGACTAACAGCACTGTCACTAATCTCCCTCTTGCCCAGGCATGATGAATAAAAGCTGCAGTTAATTACTCAGAGCTAGTACCTTTTTGCTGCCTTTACTTTCTATGATACCATTTCCTCTTTCAGTCAAGAGCAAACATGATTTCTCCAAAAGCTTGAATCCTGTCATCCTGCATTGTCTGCACAGCAGATGATGCTTTAGAACATGTCAGGTCACCACCCGAAGGAAAATACTCTGAACAACCAGCACATCAGGCCAGCTTCACAGCCAAGATTTACTTAAAGCAGATTTTTATTATTTCTGGGAAATGCACTGTACCTGCAGCTCACACAGACCTCAGCCAGGACTTGGTGTGTTTGCTGTGAACTTAGATGACTGTTTCAGCTGTATACAAAACCTGGTTATCAACACAACCTAGTGCTGGCTGTTTCCCACTGGTATGAAACTAACCACGAACGACTCAAGTGCAGAAAACTTAGAAAACATACAGATTATACCCTCATGATAAACAGCATCTTTTTCTCAATACTTAAAAATAAAAACCAAGGTAACGGTAGAAATTTTANCCCGCCGAGGGGCTGGCCGAGAGCTTTGGGAGCCTGCCCGGAACGCACACTGCCCTTCTCTTACTCAACTGNATCACTTCTAAAGTCACTTCTCTAACAAAAGCAACGAGCAAAACCCAAGCTTTCTGGGTTTAAGGCATTCATTCCACCGTAAGTTATGGTTAAGGACAATTCAGCTCGTCACCTTGTTGAAGACAAACCACCACCCGGCTTTCAAAAGTGAAATTTCAACAAGTATCTCGGAAGCAGANTTAAAAAAAAATAAATAAAAATCTAAAAAGCATTTTTCAAAAGTGTTTGCAAGGCCTCGCTGAAAGCAGGAGCCGAGCATAAGGAGTCTTTCTTTGANCCGGCTTTCAAAAGTGAAATTTCAACAAGTATCTCGGAAGCAGAGGCGCTGCTGCTGCTGCTGCTGCTGCTGCTGCTGCTGCTGAGTCATTTCGCTGCAGCTGCCCCTGCCGCAGGAGCGCTGGCTCCAGACCCCACCACTTACAGTCGGCCTTTTGTCTCCTCTTCCTCCGGCATCATTTGCCAAACGCCCCACCCCTGCTGCACAGTTCATTTGCCTAAAGAACCGGTATCCTCAGCGCGGGGAGCACCCAGCCGAGCGNGGGGTCTGTGGTGCCCTGGCAGTGTTGCAGTGGTTGGTGTGAGAAGCATGAAGATCGAGTTCTCAACACGCTGTACAGCAACTGCACTGAGTCCCCCAAGTGTTTATTTGGGTTTTGGATTTTAAAGAGTGAAAATATCTCTGTTTTCCAACAGCAGCTAAGGAAATTGATAACCAACAAAAGAATGTATCATTCACAGAATGGTAATCAGTTAATCCAGCCTCTGCTGCATTTCTCAGTACATGCATATATGCTGAATGTAAAAAAAAATAAGATTTTAGCTTTACTTACATGTCTTGGATCTTCAGGATTTACAGAAGCAAGAGAATTCTGCAAGTCTTCAAGCTCTTTCTGTTTTTTCCCTATTTCTCTTTTCTGTTTCTCCATTTGTTTTTCCAGTTCTAAAGCTTCCTTGTGTAGCTGATGCAGGATTTTTATCTTTTCATTCAGTTGCTGTTCAAGATCTTCCTTGTTGGCCTGTGATATCTGGAGACAAGAGGAGGTTGGGTGGAACATAGAGCTGATGCAGAACATCTTTAAGTTAAATCAGACTATTGCTTTAAATTAACAGCTTGCTGATAAGTGGTTTACTCATTGTTTCAAAACTTCTTTATTGTCTTAAGATAATAAAACCTGACAGGATGTTCTCAAAAAATAGCATTTGCTTATGGCAACTAGAAATTTCAGAAATTAGTCACCACACCAGGAAACACCAGAACCCTTATTCTGATCATCATCCTAAAGTGAGGGCTTGTTGTTTGTTTTTTTTTTCCAAACAAGACTTCAAAAGTCTCTTGTGCAATTCCCTTCTGCAGTCTTCAGAAGATTATCTGAACTGTCTTTGTTCCTTTCCCACACTTATGACTTCTTCAGTTAAAATTTGGAAGGTCCTGGTCACTGATTTTAAGGCAAGTTGAAAGACCAAGAATAGCAATAATTTGTGACAGTTGTCAAAGAAATGGAAGACAATAGCTTAATGCTCATTCTATTCTTCCAAAGTGTTCTGGGGACAGTTAACAATCATCTTCAGCATCACATGGACCACGTTTAGATGCAGTTAATTGCACTGCAACTTCAACAGCTTTTTCATAAACAAGCTGTCCAAAACCTGACAGGTTTTTCTGCTGTGTGACAGATGGATTCACACATGTACAACAGCCCTTTAAAAAAAGAACAGGGAGAAAAGCAGCTGTATTTGCTACACCAACACTGCTCCCATCACTTTCCCTTGCCATTCACGTAGCAATTGCTTTGCATACTTTTCTCTGAGCCAGAGCATCCTCCAGTTGTTGCAGTTCCCCTGTTACTTTCAAAGCTTGTTGCTCTGCATTTCCTATTGCACTTTGCAGTTCCTCTAATCTTCTCTGTGCTGCAGACAAAAGAAAACCACAGCCCCACATAAAATACATTATAATCCATGTAACAACGACACACAAGTTTTCTGCCAACACATGAAGTGGAATGCATTTTCCTAACCCAGTGATAATCAAAGCCAATGCATTCTGGTTTCTCCAGAAGTAATTTTCAATGAGTCTTGCACAATTAAATTAATGCATCAAATACAAAGCCTCTCTTGCATTCTCTTTTTAATGATATTTAATCCTTCCATCACAAGTTACCTTAAAATAACAGCAAAAAGAAATTCTAACAGTTTTGACCCAAAATGCATCAAGAAATTACAGCACTTGCAGCTTTTGACACACTAGTGTTATGTTGAGTACAAGGTGTCAAGCATTAATCAGCAGAATAAGCTACACTGAGATACAGGTTTTGATTTTTACTGGATAAAAAAAATCAAGATTTTACCTGAATCAATCTTTTTTTCTTTACCCTCTAGTAGTTCATCTAGAGTTTGGAGCTGCAGTTTCAGCTGGGGTTGCCTATAGAAGTCATCTTCATCTAGCTGCATTTTTCCAATCTCCACTCGCTGAGCTTTGTTAGCAACGTACCCTTCTCCTATGAACATATTTCTTTTGTACCTGGCCTTACCAATGTATGGGCTTTCACCAGGTACATTATCCAGCTCAACGTCCTGAAATACATGAAGAATTTGTCTTTACATCTATCTCAGAAGTATGGTTGCAGTCATCTCATAATATACACTTAATTTACTTAACAAGCATATAAAGGAAAAGCAATATTTAATAATCATTTGTAGTTTAGGATTACTGATCTTTACATTTCTTGTGCAGAATCCTTTCATTTGGGCATCTCTACACCAGCATGACAGAGATTAACTCAATTAGGAGAAAAAAAACACAATAGAAAGGACAGAAACTCTAATATTTCTAACTCAAAAAACATTCTGGCTTGTGGAATTTCTCCAAGTGAAAGGGCCACTGAAATTAAGCCAGGAAAAAGGAGTATCACTTGTTTGGTTAATAAGAAGAATGAAATGTTTGTTCACTGACTCCACTTAGCTAAAGCTTATGTGTGTAGGTATGTGCATTAATATTCAACATGTTAAATGTCACTCGGATTCAGTTTAGCTCAAAATCTTGTAATTTATGACTTGAAAATGCAATTTTTCTATATTGTAACTAACAAATGTTAAGAAAGCAGCATCTATTAGAATAATAGAAAAACTATTAGGCTTTCCCAAGTGGAAAAGCAAAAGAAACAGTGAGAAAAGATCCATTATTTTAAATTACCTCTGATGGAAAATAATTTAATGGCTCAAATTTTGCATCAATCTTATAAAATGCCAGTTCTTGCTCCAATTCATACTGCTTCTGGCAAGCTCGGGTTAGCTCCATGGTCTTCTGCTTTAACTAATAAACCAGTAAACAAGGTCAGTTGGATTCATTCAGGTGTCACCCTTATCACGTCCATTTCAATTCAGCAGAGAGCAGGCCAGAGACATTCACTTTGAAACAAAGCTCACATCAGAAAAAGTGAAGATGGTGTAGTCTGGATCAAGAATACCACAGAGTGCAACTTTGTTACAAGATACAGTCTGACAACTAAGAGTAGACAAGGACCCCACAATTAACAGAACACAAATGATCACATGAAAGGCCTTTTTAAAATTTATATGCATCAGGTATTTGGAATTTGTCAGGGACTTTGGATAAAAGGAAATAAATTTGAGCACAACCCTTTTGCAAAATCTATGCCAAATAACTAATGTATTTACTGCTACTAATGAGCAGTGAGAACTATTGATGCTCCCTGTCTGTCAAAGAACAAAATATCTCAACTGTCAAGTGTTTATGCCATGCATTTCATTTTAGCTTCCCTTTGTGCCAGTTAGGTTTGAAGTTTTTTTGAATTACAGGTCCATCATGTGATTTCTCTTTAAATCAACTTTTCACACTGAGTACCTGAGGGAGAACATGCAGCAAAACTCCAATAGACAGTGGAAAGCAGGACTAATGGAGGAAAAGAAACAGAACAGACTGGAATAAAGGAAAGGCTTAAAGAAAGATTTTAAACACTGATACAGGTCATGCAAAGATGAACTGTGTTTCAGAGGAAAGAAATGGAAAAAGAAGAAAAATGAAGAAAACTGTATCCAAAAACCACAGCAAATATAAAACCTCACTGGAACACTTCATACAAATGTTCCTACTTCAGTAACCATGCAAATGGATCCTAGAAATAAAAATAACCATGCAACCCAGGAGCACAGTGGGGCTACCTTCAGTGAGGAATAAAGGCTCTGCGGAAAGGGAACTGTGACAAACCAATACACCAGCTAAAGGAAGAAAGAACCAAGCAAAGTTTGTCATCCAAAGGGTAAGAGTAGGGTGAGTAGCAAAATATATGCTGCTAAATCTCACTACACTGAGAACTACATTTCAGAAGTAGGCTGCTGGGGAGTGCGTGTGTTCACAGAAGAGACAGCTATAGAAATCTTAGCTGGGGAGATTTGGAAGGATAAAACTTTAGAAGACAAGTCCAGTAAGGAAGATAAAAAGCCATATATTAAGTTCCCAGCAGGTCATTCACAACTGAGCACTCTCAGGTCAGTAAGACTTTTTTTGCATTTTTTATCTGCCAGTGAAAGACACTTGTCAAGCTTAAGATTCTAGGATGATGTGAATAAACTACAAGTAAATTAATGGACATTACCCCAAATAATAATCAAGGGTTACTGCTGACACAGAACTTGCTTTTGTAAAAGCATTTAATCTTTTCCCTTACTGCAGCAGCTCTTTAAGGTCTGAACAACACAGGAGATTCAGTACATCATCAATTTAGCAGCTAGAGAGGATACTTAACCTCTCAGCAACTGACAACATTTTAGATAAATAAAAATTACTAAAGACAAGCAAATAATTTACTATGAGCTATAAATTACAAGAGTGATACTGATTGCTGGCTCAATACTTACTTTTTCCCACAGAAAGAATACTGAAGAACTGGTCAGGATGTAATTACTCTCTAAAGCTGAAGTGCCTAAGTTTTATCTCTCAATTTTAAACATAAATCTCTTTGAACTCTTTCATTGACAACTCCCTTTCTGACAACCAAACTATGCCAAATGTTTCCTCAGTGCAAGTGATTCTCTTACCAATTCGTTTTTGGTGTCCAGGTACCTTTGGAGGTCTTCGTAGCTTTGTTTCTGTTGCAAGGTCTTGTCTTTTAATGATTTGTTCACCTCATCTTGATGGCGAAGTTGCTCAAGCACTTTGGACTGGTTAAGTTTGAGGTTCTCCAGCTCCTTTACCGTGTTTTCCAACTCTTTCTCTAATTTTTCTATCTCTTCTGAGAAAAAAACAAGTAACAGAAACATTCAGATAGAAAATCTTTTCCATCTAAACTTGGTGGTTTTCACTATGGTTCTAACATATTGTGGTTACCTAAATTAAACCTCTCCAGAGCCTCCTGCCTGTCATAATTTGTCACTGGCTGCCCATCCAGGTTTTCCAGTGCTCGCAGGTGGAATATGGTGTAGAGGCGGTAGTGAGGCAGACTGACAACTGGATTATCAGCAAAGAATAGAGAAGTCAGGTCTTGCAGGGGCTTTAGTTTAGCTATATCATGGAGCTAAATCAAAGAAAAATGAAACAATGATTAGATATCCTTCCAAGAACAATTAAATGTCCATTATTGAAGTTCTGATTGTATAGACTGTTTCATGTTAGGTCAATCTCAAAGGAACTACTGGCTCATCAATCACCACTAATAACATGCAAAAATCTTCCCANGGAAACCTTTCTGCAGCTGGAAAACACTAAAAAAAATTCACCTGGACAAAGAGAAGTAAATCTAATCATGTCCTAAATATAAGCAAACAGATTATTTACAGGTCTCCAAAAACATATAGTTAATTTATCTTAAGTCACCACCAATAACATGCAAAAATCTTCCCATTTTCACCATGCTTTTCCCTACATTTCCAAAGCCTTGTGCTTTCCCAAACAACAGACTCATGCTATATTTATGCTTTGAATACCTGGCACAAAAAGAGAGACCTGTGCTGCTCAACAACTTCATTATGGTCACAATGGCTGGATTTCACGTCAGCAATTAGTCAGTGTAAATACACCAGCTCACTTCATCACAAGATTCTGAGCAATTCTTGTTCCTAACTGTAGTCACTTACTGAGGATATTTTATTCTGTTTCAAATTAAGGATGCGCAGGGATCTCAGTTTCTTCCCTACCCACAGAGGAATATGCTCAATCTCATTCCCTGCAAGGTTCAGTCTTTGTAGATTCTGCATATGTTCGATGCCTTCAATTTTACTGAAAAGAAGAAAAACATAACTTACAATGAAGCACAGCTAATTTACAGTGTAACTGAGGTATCATGGATAAACTACAGCAAAATCTCTCTCAAATAACTATCATCCAAGAGATAGTTGTTTACTGCCATGGACTCACAATTCAAATTAAATTACACCAGCATACTTCCAAGTACTGCATTAAAAATACATCACAGAAAGTCTTTTTTTCTCACTGTGAATTACTGAGGTTGGAAAAGACCTCTGAAATCACCGAGTCCAGCCTCATGTTATGGGACACAGATGAACCAAAATAGGAGGTTTGGGGTTTTGTTTTTCCATACAAAGGAAGGAACTGTAAACTGACAGCAGGCAGAATTTAGTGTTTTCATTAGAACACTAAATGGCTGACAAGGAAAACACACCAGCTTTTAGTTGAGCATTTATCTGAAGCTGTCAGTATTATAACAAAATACAGTAGAATGTGCTCTTGTGGGTGCATATTGTTTGAGTAGGAACCAGGTGTATATAGCTGAAGAGTGAAAGAGCAGTGGCTAAAAGCTGCTCCGACCTTTTCAGTTCCTGTTGAGAGAGGAAGTTGTGTGAATGCAATGTATAGAAAAGCTTGTCCTGCTTATTTCCTGGTGTTAACTTCTCTACTGCAAAGTCAGTCTCATGTAAAGATCACAAATCACTAACAGAAAAATTAAAGGAGGCAAAGCACGTTGCTATTGCCTGGTAGTCTGGATATACAGGGGGTGGAACTGCCTGCAGTAGTGCAACCTGCTGGGGCTGCAGGTGGCCCTGCTCCCTGCAGGGGGTTGGACCAGTGAGCTTGAAAAGGTCCCTTCCGACCCAAACCAGTCTGGGATTCTGTGAAATTCACCTGATCTGTTGGCATCCGTGAGAGAACTCACTTGATCAGTGAGAGAATGTCAGCTCCATCCTATCTGGGTTCACCCAGCTGTGTTTCTGCTTACCTGATCTTGTTGTAGGACAAATTGAGTTCACGCAACTTCATCAGTTTATCCAACTTCTCAATCTTCTCTATTTGGTTGTTACTAAGATTTAGGGTCTCTAGTTTAGAGCACTTGTCCAAATTTTCTATGTACTAAAGAAAAGAAAATTAATCCCTTAGTATTGCAGCTTGCTTTTCTTTTTTTAAGAAAAAGACAAATTTCTATTCTTAGCAACCTTGGCATTCTATTCTTAGAATGAATATTCTTTTATTTATTATACATACAAAGTATTTGAACATTTTATTAGTCACAGTTTCACTGCTGCATTCTAAAACCCTGCTTTAGGTACAGCCTTCTACAGTGTACCTAGGAACACTATAGATCTTCTGTAACAAACCTAGATTTTAAATTGACACCTACACAAAAGGGAACTTGACCTTAAAACACCAAACAGCAAGATGACAACCCCCCCCAAAAACCAAAACAAACCAGCAAAATCAACACCTAAAAAGTCATGCAGATGGATGGCATTCTAACTTCATTCTAGCTGATCCAAGGTTTTTTCTTTAGCACAAGTTTCCACTGACAGATTTGGGTTTTTCTTCAACAGAAGCTTCTCATAGGAGGCTAACTGAATTAGAGTATAGCTGTTTACAGCCACTTAAAAATTAGACCTTTACTAAAAAATGAATCAAAATGAATTTTTAACTTTCTTTAAATAACAATTATTTTCAACAACTTACCTTAAACTTCTTGTCCCCATCCTTTGGGGAAGAAAGATTCAGTGAGCTTATACTTGCCACATTTTCCTGTTTTGACAGACCTTTTATAAGGGGTTCACTAATGTACCGAACTCCTGGGCTACCACCATTTTCATCTGAAATCAGACAGAGAAACTACCTCCAGTAATGAAAAACAGGATGATTTTTATATCCATCTTTTACTTCACACTGAGTGCTGGGAAAACACTGACAATTATTCCTCCCCCCAAGCCGACAGAGGATGAGAAGAAAGAGCACAGCAAACCATGTGCAGGAAGTGACATGTCAAGGTAAGTGGGGATCACCTTCTGACACAGCACAGTGCACATCTCCCTGTGCCAGGCTTCCCCACACAGAATGGAACGAGTCAGAACAGTCTCATCACTCTACCCAGCTTTCAGCACTGTCATTTCCACAAAATGGAACAAGATGAAAGCAAATTTGTCAGGCAGACTGTACATTTTTAATCACACAGATCACAGAACACTGTCTTTTTAGGTTTTCAGTAGATACTTTTGACACCAGCAGTTATTTACACAATACCTTTATGAAACTTGTAGGCAGCTTCAACATTTTCTGCTGCAGCATTATGAAGCTGGTGCCTCTGCTCTGTGTTTCTGCAAGCAGAGGGAGATGGCTGTTGGCTAAGGGGGGACGGTGATCTGGCACTTGCTCTGATGGGAGACATTGGGCTGGGTGTCCGGGAAGCTGATGTCTGTGGTTTTCTACATAATGCTTTTCTTACAGACCCTTTCTTCATTGCCAAAAAAAACAGAATATCATACGACCAGTATCTGCAAGAAGAAAAATAACAGTCAGTTTTGTACCTAAGTCTGAAACTGAATGGTTTGCAGGCCAACAAAAGTGCATTAAGGACATCCGGTGCTTGTCTCAGCATCTATGTGCTTAACAACACATTTCATCCCTTCAGATGATACAGTTTTGAGACACCACAGAGGTGATATTCAAAAAATTGCCTTTTTCAGCATAGGAAAGTATTTCCAGCAATGATATGGTGCCAAAAACCCCATATCCAAGCCAATTTGCTAATGGGTGACAGCTTCCAGTTTTCCCAGGCCAACACATACTGGGGGAAATGGGTACACCTCTTTACTTACACCACTCTACAGCACACCAGGAGCTGTCTGAATTGCTTTCTGTTTTACAACTCATCCTGCTAACTCCCCTACAACTGATGCTTTACACAAAGTCTGACAAGTCTGGAGGTACTTTCAGCTCAGACTAACATAGTTGAGTGAAGACAGAAAGAAGAGGGATAGGATCCCAGCTGTTTTTACTACGGCTAGAAATCATCTACTTCACAGCTAGAAGAGCAAATACAAGCCAAAAGAGAGAAAAAAAATAATTAAAATCAGTCTAGTGCTGGCATTCCTTCAGTGTTCCCCTTTCTGCAAACAACTTATTCCGTGACAGCCTGGGAAATTCCAGAGAATGTTAACAGAAACTCCTCCCCGTGATGAACACACTTCCCTAGGGATAGTGTGGAACCAGGGATGTGCTCTGGGCACAAAAGCCCTTGAAGCAACCACCTTCAAGAGACAGGTCTTGACTGAAGCCTAGACCCACTAAACAAAAAGCACATTTTAAGACATCCTTAAAGATAGAAACGTATCCTTTTAACAGAACTGAATTATGAGTGATTACATCACGTCTTGACAATATTTTTGTCATTAAAATGATCATTTTTTCCCCCCTGCATCTTCAAAAAGGAAGAACAAACGATGGAGCCATTCTCTTCTATCCAGTACTTGGAGGCACAACTCAGGGCCAGGAAAGTGAGCCTGGAAGGGCAGTAGAGGGAGAAAGACGATGGTGAGCTCTTGAGAAGCTGCTTTGGGAAGTTTCTTCATGTTTTAAGGAAAGCAGTTTGGCATTTGAATGCGGTTTCTTGAGAACAGATGGTGCCTTCCCAATGAAAACCAGGACAGAACGCCCCTCAGGTCTCGTACCGGCGGGGCCGGGGAGAACGCCAGGCTGACCTGGCCGCGGAGGTGCGGGNCCGCCGATTCCCCTCAGGGCGGGCGGCGGCCGCTGCACTTCTACTCGGCTCCCGGAGGGGAGATTCTGCGAGGTTGTGTTCTAATTAAAGCCAAAGTCCTTGCTTAAATAACAGAGCCTGCTCTGGTGATTGGGTTTTTGGGGAGTTTGGTTGGTTTGGTGTTTTGTTTTTTAATGTATGGATCCCATACCACAGCCGTGTAGAGTAGCGGGTGGGTGGGTTTCATTCTAGAGCGCTGCGTGAAGCTTTGAAAATGCAACATTTGATCTTGATAAGCTCAAAGTAATAGGCCTAAACTGCCGCCATTTTCATAGAGGGGTTTAAATAAATCTCTTGTAACGGTTCTGGGCCGTGATAAGTTTAAAATCTGCAATTCGGTATGGAAAGCAGCGCTGAAAAATTGGTTGCCTGTATCTGGAAAAAGAATGGAGGGAAAAATTAATAGATTTAAATTAGATTTAAAAAGCATTATTTCAGAATATTGCTACACTTGAGCTTTCCCGTATTCTTCTGTTTGCCCCTTACTGTTTACATACCACCCATATTTAAATTACTGTGTGAATCCTCATTGTAGGCTATGGGTAATAGGTGTTTGGGGTATTATTTTTAATAAGCACCCTACATTTTATATGCTTTTATTCTATACGTTGTGGCTTCCCGTGTAGTCTACTCCACTTTTTCAGACAACCGAGTTGACCTATTTTATTTTTATATTGATCAGAAATAGTTTTGTAAATGGCTTTCCCGTAAAGGTTGGCAATTGGAGTTTAAGCAAATACAGAAATCTTGCACAATTTCAGTTTAACTTTACATAAAGTGATTTGCTGAGGCGCTGTGCTTGGATAGCGGGCATGGGAATGCTTTGTTGCCAATATTTTCTTTTTTTGCAAATGCTGTAGATGAGTTGTGCCCTAATATTTTCATATTGTACTTTTCTCTGTAATGGAAGCAGGTGGGAATTTGCATAATCGAGAATACAAATGGCTATAAGAAATTTGGAAGTGAAATGAATGAAATAGAAAAAAAAAAAAGAAACTTCTGGTCTAAATATCAGTGTGTTACATTTGATACAACTCAAATGTTTGTGTTGGTTTTTTTTTCTTTCAGATGCAAAGCTACAAATCACTTTGATTTAAATAAAACTGAATGTATTTTTTTTATGTTGGGTCTGGGTTTTTTTTGCTACCTCCGAAAATTGTTTCTTTATGTCGCTGTGAGGGGAAGTTAGGAGTGACATGGGATTGCTTTGGATATACTCAAAAATTGAAATCCTAAGTTTAAAAATGCCTAAACTTATCTGTTCTGGCTTCCCTGGGGAGGGGGCAATAATGTTTTAGTAAAACCTGCTCTGCAGTTACTTATTAACCCTGAGTGAAGTGTGCTGGTATTTCTGCTCAGCTGCAGCAGAATCCAACCTCAGCTGAAGCCAGAATCATTAGTGCCTATGGTTAGCTGCTTGTTGTCATAGAAGCTATGACTATTTTAATATATTTTTTTGTTTTATTATTTTCTGGAACAACTTTTAGCCAAAAGGAGATGTAAGTAAGGCGAATATGGAATTTACTGGAAATGTTACTTGATTGTTGTCTGCTGTGGTAGGTAAATAGATAGAGAGCTGAAGTAGAACCAGTGCAAAAGGCATTGTCCAAATCAGTGTGTTTTCACAAGCAATATTCTCCCTCGGGGGGGGCTAGTGCTAGAAAAAGGACTGATGCTTCTGGGGTTGTTGTATTGGCTGCTAAAGAAAGAGGTAGAAGAGAAAAAGTTTGTAAGCTTTTCCCTAGTGCTGAAGGGCAGATGTTTTGCTCGGGTTTCCATGAAAGCTCTTTCTTACTTAAACGTGTATTTTACAATTGTACTTAGCAGTGCTTGTTTGATTCTCACATCTGTTAGCAATGATGTTTAGAAAGCAGCCAGCCTGCAGAAAAAGGAGATGTGCCTACACAAATGATTTATTTTAGATGCATTATGTGGTTGTGTACTAGAGCCTGGCTTGTGCTTTTGGGGAACGGGGCTTATTGCAGAGTTTAAAGCACTGAAGAAATTCGAGTAATCCCGCGAATACTTCCATTTGCCTTTGCTCTAAATTGCCCCCTTCGTTTCACTAAGAACTTCACTGGCAGGAAAACTGCCCAAATAAGTGGAAGATTAGGGTTTAATTTGGCAAAAGAAATAGTGATTTCCGTGTAAATAGCCTGGTTTAGCAGACGTGCTTTTGTGTGTCTGCAAAAACATTAGCTGAGCTGTTATTTGGTGATGTTACCTCATGCTTTTTATTCTGACTGGAGCTCTACTGTTTTTACCAAGTCTCTCAGAATGTCTTGGTCTGATTTTCTTACTTGCTTTAGCAGCATGTACATAAGTGAACTACAGACAGAAATAAGAAACCTGAGAGGATACAGTTCTGTTACCCATGTATTGTTTTATATTCCACATACAGGTATGTCATTACAGCACCAAAGATCCTCCGAATTGGGGCATCTGAGAAAGTTGTAGTTCAAGCTTTTGGTTATGAGAAGGAATTTCCAGTCACTATCTCCCTAAGAAGCTATCCAGATAAGCTTGCTCTTTATGCTTCTGGCCATATTTCTTTAACTCCAGCCAACCAATTCCAAGATGCTGTAATTTTAAGAGTAAGGAATTCAGTTTTGCAGTGGTTTTATTGTCACTTTTAGTTACAAGCGTTAAAAAATATTATGCTAAGTTTTCAGTTGTTTAGACTGGCAAGGGAAACCTTGATTTCACAGTTTAGTTTCATTTGAGTTTGTCTGAAATTGAATTTACATCCTATCAAATTAGTATAACGGAATGACCCCAGAGTTAACCAGCTAATCCATCTCATCACTGGGAATTGCACTTGGCTATTTTAGTTCTGCATGTAAATAAAATGCAAACTTTCAAAATACCTCTTCAGAGCTTAAATACTCCAGACCATCATTTGTGATGTAAGCAAGAATAAACCCTTCTGAGGGTTGTTTTTAGTGAATGATAATTAACAACAGGGCAGTAACTGCTATGCAGATTCTCAATAAAAAATACTGTAGGAAAAAGTACTTTAAAAAATATTTTAATATTCTTCTAAAAATCTTTTATTTCATCTCCCCCAGCTTCAGCCAACAGATTTACCAAGAACAGATAATTCAGTCAAGTATGTGTATTTGGAAGCTGTTTCTCCACATTTTACAAGATTAAAAAGAATTCCTGTTTCCTATGAGAATGGATTTCTTTTTATTCATACGGACAAACCGGTTTATACTCCGGATCAGTCAGGTACACACTGCTTGGCTCTTGTTTACTTTTTAAAGTCTGTGGACTTTGCCAGGGAATTAGGATTTAGATGTTTCAAAGCTCTTGGTTATGTCATATTGCTGTCGGCCGCTATTTAATTTTTAATCAGCAGAATAATATTTTGAACTATTTGATCACACTGTAGAAATCAATCACAATCAATCCCAGTATCCTCTCGGTCCCTGCCCTCTACACCTAATTGCCTAATCTGTGGCACAAAGTGAAAGATTTTCCTGGGAACGCATGAAAAATATTTGTGAAGATCTGAAAACTTTAAAAATGAGTAGGAATAAAAGGTGGTGTTTTAAGGTTTGATGTTTGTTTTGTGTTGTTTTGTTTTGTGTTGTTTTGTTTTGTTTTGTTTTGTGTTGTTGTTGTTGTTGTTGTTGTTGTTATTGTTGTTATTGTTGTTATTTTTGTTTGTTTTAACCTCTATGACTTCCAGACTTCTTGTGATAATTCTTACAGTGAAAATCAGGGTTTACTCTCTGAATGAAGAACTGCGGCCAGCTCGGCGAGAAACTGTCCTAACCTTCGTGGTAAGTTCCAATTCAATTTCATATTAATATTCCACAGCTTGCAAACCCAGTCAATGCAGTTAGTTGCTAAACCAGTTCTGCAGTCAATATTTAATTTGATCTCTATATTTAATATATTTATATTCAATAAAACTGTTAGATGTTTTTGCAGGTAGCCAGACATCTTTTAAAAGATCTGAAATTGACTTTGCACAGTTGGATAGAGGTTTTCAAGTCCCAGATCTAAAGCTGTTACAGAAAAAATCTGATTCTTTCCTTTTATGTTTTAAGGATCCTGAGGGAGTAAAGGTGGATATTATGGAAGAAGAAGATTTTACTGGAATAGTTGCTTTTCCTGACTTCAAGATTCCTCCTAATCCTAAGTAGATTTATTTAATGCTTTTTGAGAATTATTAACATAATACTGCTTTCATGTCAGGCTGTCTTTTGCTTGATACACAGGATGTGCACGACTTGGAACTGGGAAATTTCTAACCTTTTGCATAATGTGTAGCCATGGTTTAAACAGGGAATTTAGACCAAGTATTCTTCTTTTTGGTTGACTTCCAAACTAACGCTGGACTCCCAAAGATTAATAAAACCTACATATTTCTACTGTAGAGGTAGAAACAGTGTCGAAGATGTATTGGTTTCAGGGAGGTGAAACATTCAGAATTCAAACATATACAAACCACCAGCATCTTTCTAGTAACAGCTGCTTCCAAAACAAATGTCTTGTCAGTTCTCCTTTCAGTCTCGAGAGGGTGCTGAAGATTCACTGAGTTGGCAGAAGGGTGGGAGCAGGTGCTTGAAAAACATGATTTTTGCCTAATTAACTTTTCATTAGGAAATGAATAATAATCTTAAAGTAGGGATTGAACATGTGGAAAAACTCGGTGCAGATTTTTTCTCTCTAATTATTAACATGAAATACTGTTAAGTCATAATACCAATTTTTGTCTTTGATGTTAACTTTCATCTTAAAAAATGCTCGATGCCGACTTTTCCTAGGTATGGGATTTGGAAGATTGAAGCCAAGTATAAGAAGGACTTTGTAACCTCAGCTGTTGCACAGTTTGAAGTTAAGGAATATGGTAAGGTGTGCCCGTACTGTGACCCTTCCCTTCAGCCTGTTTTTTCAGTGAAATTTGCAGAGGGCAGGTAGACAACACAGAGGAAGGCAGTGCAGAAGTGCCCGAGGTAACGCTGGCGTGCGATGGGATGCAGTGTAATGCCAAGTGGTAATGGCAGGTCAAACTACTCAGTCATGCCACTGTAAGACTGTCCGAGTACAACTCGGCTCTAGGGTTATTCTGTAGTATGCTGGGTGATCTTGAGGTAGTTTCAGTGATGCAGAATGTGGAGCCAGGGCAACTGCAAATAACTTAAGCCTTTAGAACTTGTTCTTCACTGTGGGCAAGCTGACGGATGCGTTTCAGGGCTGTAATATTGTAATTCAAATCACTTAAAACCAGCATGATTCTTTGGCTCTACAGAGGCATCTCTCTGAGTACCTGTGCCTTGATACATAAAAACATGTCTAAGTGGCTTTCTTTTCTATTCCATTTTCAGCAATGCCAAGTTTTTCCATCGTCATAGAGCCAGAAAGTAACTTCATTAGTTCTGATAAATTTGAGAACTTCCGGATTGTCGTGAAAGCTAGGTAAGGAAATTTGTCTTTGATTTCTAAATATGGGTGTCTCTCTTATTCTTTTACCTAAAAACTGATTCTCCCATGTCCAGAAATTTCCTCTTTCTCTTCCTCAAGAAGCCCTATCATCACAATCCTTTCTGCTCTGGGAGAGAACCAACTGACCCAAGCTACACAGATATTTGTTAACTCTTCCCTAGGAAGCCGCTCTTCTTCAAAACTAAATGTTTTGTTGCAGCCATTAAAATAATCTTTAAAGCTTTTATATTCTTATTTTGTTCTCAGCTATTTTTACAATAAGAGGCTTCCAAGTGCTGATGTTTTTTTTCGTTTTGGAATACTTGATCAAAATGGAAAAACAATGATGCCTCGTGCAATGCATATCACCAGGGTAAGAAGCAGCAAGCCTAGTTTGGTACATTTCATATGCTTAGTTCAGGACTGATCCAATTCCACTGAATTTTTCTCATTAAATTTGATGAGAGTGGGCCCCAACTCCTGACTTGCATTGAGAGCCTTTCTGTGTTAACATTTCTTCTGTAATACTGTCTTCAGGGTGACAGAAATCCACCTTAAAATGAAACCCAGAGACAGTGTTTGAGACAATGTCAATTTCAGTCCGGTTCAATTACTCACTCCAGCAAACAGTGGTTGAAATTTCTGTGAAATAACTTCTGTGTTTTCAGAGAAAAAAAATTATAATGCAATCAAATGGAGACGAACAGATCAAAATGATATTGATTTATTATGGGGAGTCTGTTCTCCACCAATTATCCCTGCCTCATTTAGTTTGACCTTTTGGATTTAGTCAGTGAAGAATGATGAAAGGCATTCTCTTTCCTCATTTAGTGAATATATCCCTGTGCAATTCCTGCCTCTTGTTGGGCCTCCATGCAGACTTTGCACTATGTGCCACTGATAGGTTAATTATCAATAATTTTAGGGAATAAATACTTCTTGATTAAAACATCTCCACCTTTGGTTTCCTCTGAAAGTAGGCAATGAACAGAAACATCTTGAAGTAGGAATTTGCATCTATATATTCTTTCTAAATTATTAACTATAAAATAATTACTTTTATTTCATTTCTAGATCGAAAATGGAGTTGCTGAGATCAATTTTAACAGTAAGGAAGCAGTGAGTTCTATAGGATTTGGAAGTCTAGAAGAATTGGACGGGTCATATTTATATATTGTGGTATCAGTGCTGGAGTCTACAGGTAAGTTGCTTTTTAATCGATTTTATTTTATTAAGCATACTTGCAAATGAAATAGAACTAGAGAACAAAACTGTATGGATAACTTTCCTAATATCACATTTTCTTTAGTATTGAGAAATCTTTCTTCCAAAAATCTGTAAGGAAGAGCAGTCTGTCTGTCCATCACTGTACGAATGTTTAGGGATTAAATCGATGTTTGTTTTTGCCACGGTGCCAGAAGTTGACCCTATAAATGCAAGGACTTTGCTGTAACAGGTTGTGCTGCCCTTTGAAGGCAAGTGGAGAAAGCACAGGCTTTACCATGGGATTGTTAAAAGAAGCATAATATTTTTGGTAGGTGGCCTCAGTGGTGAAGCAGAATTTTCAGGAGTGAGATTTGCTCTATCTCCTTACAAACTGAGTCTGATTGCTACTCCACTCTTTGTGAAGCCTGGACTGCCATTCTTCATTAAGGTTGGTTAACATAAGCAGTTTTGTCACACATTACAACACAAGACCCATATTGCAGAGGCTCTTTTCTTTTTCTGTGTATATTGCTGCAGCTCTTACCTGGCTTTTAATTTCTGTGCACTTTTTACATTTTTTTTAAACTTCCTATTGTAGAAGAAGCTTAGCAGCTTGAAAGTCTTCTTGAAAAATGTCACTGTGCATAGAACAAATGTTATCGCTTTTGACCAACAGGTGCAGGTGAAAGATACAACAGATCACTTTGTTGGAAATGTCCCTGTCACTGTCACTGCAAAATCTGTCAGTGAGCAAATGGACGAGACCAAGCTGCTATCAGAGGGCTCAGAAGCTGGGAGAAGACAAACAAGCATGAATGATGGAACTGCTTTGTTTGTTGTTAATATCCCATCGGATAGCAAAATATTGGAGTTTCAAGTGAGTTGTATTGTTCCATTAACTTATTTTTTTCAAGAGTTTAATTCTGTGCTTCTGAGAATGTACAGTGCTAATGGGAAGATTTTATATGCAAGAGTTTAGAGAGACTGATGAAATTATCAGTACTTAAACTATTCAGAAGTCTGGACACATAGTTTTTATTTCCTCCTTTACTTTAAAAAAAAAAAAAAAAGACATTTAATTATCTTTCAGGTAAAAACTGCAGATCCACATCTTTCAGATGAAAACCAAGCAAGTAAAACCTATGAAGCAAGAGCCTATTCATCACCAAGTCAGAGTTATCTGTATATTGACTGGGCTTCAAACCATAAAGCACTGCAAGTAGGGGATTTAACAAATATCAATGTATATCCACATAGTCGCTATATTAAGAAAATACATCACTACAGCTATTTGGTAAGTGGCAGATGTTTGCACATAATGTATTGTGATTTAATATATATGGTTATAGATGAAACACCTCGACAACAAAGAGCTATCCCTAGCATAGAATACGTGCAGCCCTGACAACTGTTCCTTCCATGTGAGATCTGTCAGTCTTACAGTAAAAAAAACTGTTAAAATCTCATGTTTAAATTATAAATATTAAATCTCCATTGTTTTGAATTTACATCTGATGTAGGCTGGGGTTAAGAACAGCTAGTGCTAGTCTCTAAAGCTGTTCCAGAAGATGAAATACAGAGGAAGAGGGAGATGCACAGAGACATCACTTCTTTTTAGATCATGAGGGAGAGGACTACCTTCCCTTGAACTAGACCCACTGGTCCCAAATGCACCTTTATGTGTGTTGGACTCTATCTAAATGCAAGTAATTATTACATATAAGAAACATACTAAAGATCAAATTTCCCTGGTTTTAGTCACCATCATTTTTCTATTCTAGATCATGTCAAAAGGGAAAATAGTAAGCTTTGGAACTCAGAAGAGAATTAAAGATTCAGAATATGAACATCTAGCTTTTCAGATAACCCAAGAAATGGTTCCTTCAGCACGTCTGATTGTTTACTACATAGTCACGGGAGAAGAAACTGCTGAGTTAGTAGCTGATTCAGTTTGGCTGAATGTGGAACAGAAATGTGGGAATAGTCTTGAGGTGAGTAGCCTGCCTGAGGTAGTGTCTGCCTTCAGGTGGATTTATTTCAGAATACTGTGCTTTTAAAATTACCAGTGTTTGTTTGCAATTTATAGGTTAAGCTGCAATCAAGCAAAGAGATACTGAATCCAGCAGAAGTTGTATCGCTTAACATGAGAACACAATTCAATTCCTTTGTTGCGTTGTCATCTATTGACACGGCAATATATGGGGTCACTGGAAGAAGAAAGAGGATACTGGAAAGAGTTAAGTAGTAGCCACAGAAGCAAACCAGGTTGCTCTTTGTTTCACATTCCTATGCAGATAACTGTTACCTGTCATGCATTCAGTAAGCCTGAAAATAGGCGGAAGCGCAATTCAATCCAAAATAAAAGTTGCAGGTTTAAGTCAGACAATTGAAAGTTATAACAAAAATTCACTTGCAATATTTTGATTTCCCATAAAAGTAAATTTTGGGTTGAAAGGCAGATAACTGTCTCATCAGAACTCTTCAGACTTGGCCAAAAATAGATTCTAGTGTTAGATTGATCCTTGATCACTGAGACATGGAGACTACATCCTTCTTCTTAGTTCTTTCTGTCAGCTTTTCAGGTAGAATGATATGACAAATGCTGTTATGTTCAGGGAGTTATAGAGCTTCTCAGTCCCTGGAGAATTTTAGCTAGGTAGGTTTTACTTGAATACACATGTACCATCTGTCACTGAAAGAATTCCACTCTGATGATAAACCACGGTGGGTTTTTGATACTTCAGAGCGGTCAGCTACAAAATACATAGGAGAAGAATAGAGGAATTCCTTTGCACCAACCTTGAATCATTTGGATCTATGATATAGCACTGTTGAATTGGTATGAAACAAGCTGGTCTGAGTATCAGAACTGTTCTAAACACACGAGTGAAGCATTCCACCTTGACTGATCCGCGTGGCTCTAACTCTGATGGAGGCTCCAAGAAAATGGCTGTGTTGGTGCTGGAATTAGCTCGGATATTGCTACCTGCTATTCTTCGGTGTGTTGTGAGGACGCCTTCCAGAGTAAAGTGGCCTTTCTGCAAGTCTAACTCTCATTCATTGTATGACATATTCCACATTTCAGTTAGCTGCTGATGCTTTTTTTCCTCAGATAATGGTACATTTGGAAAAGAGTGACCTTGGGTGTGGTGCTGGAGGAGGACAGAACAACGTTGATGTGTTCCGAATGGCTGGGCTTACATTTTTAACTAATGCAAACGCTGAGGATTCAGATGAAGCAGGTACATTCTTTCAGTTTAAGCATGAAATTGTGGATTTTCTTTTCTGAAATATTCTATCGTGACTCTCGGTTGTTATTTTGGAACTTAATTGAATTATTAGTCAACACATACTAATGTTTTTTGAGGGAGGAAAACGTTATGAATTGTGGATCAGTTATTGTAAGTGAAATGAAAATACTTCTATGTAATTAAAACAGTAAACAGAAGGTGTCCCAAATTTTGAATGTGATTTTTTATACAGTTATTTTTAAGTGGACTATCCTGTTACAAAAAAGTTTATGTCTTTTGTACTTGTTTTTTGAGGAGGTAAAACTTGCAATGAAGTTTTAAGAAGCAAACGATCGGACTTCATGGAGAAGATCCTCAAAAAAGGTATTAAAAGAGTTTTTTAAAGTATGTGAGGGGGGAGATTGCTTCTATTGGAAATTCAGAATCTGAGTTTTTGCTTACTACTTTTAATTATTGTTATTAATTTAATGTAATTGAGCAAGAGACTGACCAATACAGAAGATTAGAGAAGACCCCATTTATAAAGCCTGTTGGCCATATGCTGCATTTGAAATTGCCAGGGTTTAAGTACACATTGCAAATACAGCATCTGTAAGATCTTTCCTTTTTCTGAGGAGACATAACCTGAAAACTCACAGTACTGCCATATGGCTGTCTTTCCCAGGGACCACCTACCAGGCACCAAGCCTGTTAGCAGAACCTCTTGACTGTTCAAATGTAATACAACTCAAAATCAGATTTTTAATTCAGAGTAGTAGTGAATTAGTGTGTGCCATCAGCTCTTGAAAAGTGACAAGTTTATGTTCATCCTCAAATCTGTACTTTCGAAAGTCTGCAGATTTAAAAGATATGCTCAGTATAATGAGTTAAGATGCATTTGGAAAGAAAATATTCACCTCAGGGAAGAGACTTATTTTATTCTTATTTCAGCATCCATATACAAACATCCTGAAGTTCGAAAATGCTGCATGGCTGGAGCAAAAGCTTATCCAGTTGCTGAGACTTGCAGTGAGAGAGCTCATCGAAGACTGAATAATGAAAGGTGCATTTCTGCATTCAAAGATTGCTGTGAATTTGCAAACAGACTGCGAGAGGAAGAACCTAATAAGCTTCTAATACTGGCGAGAATGCGTAAGTACAAGAGCTTTAACTCTCCTGTGGGTGTGGTGAAATATCTCTGGCAGAATATGGGTAAATGCAGAGGTGATGACTTTGCTGATCTATTAATCCCTCTCCTATTAGCTGTCAGCATTGTTCCAGAAAGAATTTTCTGACTCTCCAAAGGGCTGACTTGAGGCAAATAAGCAGAAAACAGTTTCACAACAGAAATATGTAATGATTTTGAAGCCTTTGGTTGGAAGGCTGTTGGTTGTTTTCTTTTAACTTGCTTTATTTTCTTCAGATTTTGAGGCTTTCTTGGAACTGGACGAGGCAACAGTTCGTAGCTACTTCCCTGAAAGCTGGTTATGGGAAGTTCACCAAGTTTCTCCAAGGTACTGCTTTTCTCGAATCAGCTACCAACATTTGACTTAGCTATCAGCTTTACAGGAAGTAAATGCTAAAGTGGAGGTAAGCTGGGCAGCCATAGCTCCACCTGAGTTGTGTGCTAGAATGCACTCATAGACAAACTGTTCCTGCCATGTTTCCCTCCAGGCAGTCCGTGCTGTCTGGTGCCCAGACTAGGTCACTATTCCTTTCCTTTTCAACCTTGCTAAACACCAGCTTCTGTAAAGTCAGCTAAACCCAAGTTTATTCAAACAAAAATGCAGAAGTCTTGTTATCTAAATCTGCTCTCTTCGCCAGGTCTCTCTTAGAAACAGGAGTTGCTCTGGGCCTGTACTGTTTTGTGTGGATTAGCTGCTGATGTTAAGAGGGGGCTGTTGACAATGTATAAATGTACTGACACTTCTAAACACAGGTCAAAGACTCTGTCCATCACCCTGCCTGATTCGCTGACTACCTGGGAAGTACAAGGTGTTGGCATTTCTGATAAAGGTAGGTACTGCAGCCTAATTAGATTGTACCTAAAGAACTGGGGAGCTTTTCCACTTGGATTTTGCAGAACCCCTCATTGCAGTTGACATGTATGTTCTAAAGTGTTCATTTTCTGGATGATAAAAAGGAAAAGAAAGCATTAAATTACATATTTCAGGAAAAGGAAATGACTTATTTTGTTGTTACAAATGTCAATGGCTGGGAAAACAAACCCTACCTTGTGTTTGACAGGGCCTCATAATAAGTTATTAACAATATGAGAACAAATAGTGAGTGACACTTCCCTGGCACAGCTTTATAATGTTCTGCTGTCAGTAGCACAGTGATCAGAGGAGAGGAAGAAATAAATTTCCCAATAGATATGGTAGTCCAAAGAGAACATTTATTTCTCACTTTGAGAAGGAGAAGCAGAAAGGACTGGGATGTCAGTGAGTATGCGTGGGGAGTGGCAGACAGCAACCTGGAGCAGGATGCAAGAGCCTGGTCACTTGGAAAGAAAGGCTTGCACAATTTCAAAGTCTATGTTAGCAAATAAGTCAGAAAGGTGGCAAGTATGTGAAGATTTTTCCGACTTGTTTATCAAAAGGGTGGATAAGATAGTCTGCTTTTATGTTTTTCATTTTCTTAGGTATATGTGTTGCTGCACCATTGGAAATGCAGGTTGTAAAAGATATCTTCCTGAGCGTTTACGTTCCTTATTCTGTGGTGCGAGGGGAGCAAATTGAGTTAAAAGGATCCGTTTATAACCATGGAGCTTCTGCAATTAGGGTAATTTGTAGTCTTAATAAGTTCAACAGAAAGATTAACATAATAAACTAAAAAAGCTTTTCCCTGGTGAGTATCCAGAATAAACAAATCCTTGGATCAGATTTCTCCAGTCCTTCAGCTAGTGTTATGTGTGCTCCACACAACTACGTGATGATGAAATCCAATCATTAATTGTTTCATTTCCCCACCATTCTACCAATTACAAGGTTGTCACGATCTTCCCTCAAAACTTTGCCTCGTGAAAGTTAAAATACATTTTTTCTATTCCAACTGTTTGGTCACAGTGTCAAAAAGTGATGGGATTTTTTGAATTACCTGCTCCAGAACTCACAGATTACATTGCCTAGGAATTTAAAGTTAAAATGACTATTTTTAAGGAAATACATGAAACAGGAGTGCAAAATTATTGAAAGAATACAAGCAAAATATGCAAAGGTATGTTTCTGAAGCCTAGTGTAGTGTTTCCTGGTGTTGCTAATGGGTGCTTGTTAGTGCATCTCCAGTGCAAGCAACAGTAATTCCGAAGGTAGTAACCCTTGCTCATTGTGAACAGAGTAGTACAGCAATAGATTGCTCGGTGGCTTTAATATTTCTCTGGTGTAGCTGTCATGGAGGCAAAATACTTAAAATCTTTCGACGTTTCAGTTCTGTGTTAAAGTAGCAGCTGGAAATGGAATCTGTACTTTTGGAGATTCTGCAACTACGGGCTCGAGGATACGCAGCTGTAATTTTAAGACTCTAGGTGGTGGTTCTTCCTCACCAGTGACATTCAGAATACTTCCTTTGGAGTTAGGTCTTCACACTATCAACTTTACACTGCTGACAGCCAGAAACAGTGAAATTGTGGTTAAAACTTTACGTGTAAAGGTAAGAAAAAAAAATTAACTTTAACTTATTGTAGTGTTTTTGAATTTCATACTGATTCAGTCACAAGAAAGAAAATAATACATTAAATCAATATATAAATAATGTTTAACTTAAATATCATCAGAATCAAAAATATCCCAATGTCATTGAATTCACTGAGGTGTATGCAGTGGAAAAATGCATGTTGAGTGTTTCAGTACGTGCATCTTAAAAGCTTGATTAAAAGATTTGTCAGAATGATTTGATATATATAAATAAATAGATTACAATTTAGTTATCAAGAAAAATCCTGTATTTGAAATTATTTGGTTCACATTTTCAACTGCTTAAGCAATGCATGACTGAAAGACACTTTTCTGTATTTTTATACTTTAACAAGAGCTTTTTTTGTTGTTGTTCTTAAATTTTCATGAGGGTTTTGAGAGCTAGACCTCTAGCTTAAATGTAGGTAGAATAGATGTAGTAAGACTCAGTTACAGAGAAGGATGTAGAAGGCAAAGATATTCTGGTTTTCAGCTGTTGTTTCAGCTAATATATTTGATTAAGCAAAAGTGTTTTCATTTTCTACTTCTTTCCTCTTATGATTTCAGCCAGAAGGCATTAAGAAAGAACTTCACACAGGCTTCACTTTGGATCCACAGGGTGTTTATGGTAAGGGAATCATTCATATGTGACATTACTTTGTTTATTTTGTCATAGTCTTGCTCCACAATAATCAAGTTTTCTGTAATGTGAAAAAATTGGCACTCCTCCTTCCTGATGTACTCTTCAGATGTCCTTCCCAAGGACTTCCTCTCCTTTTGTTGACTAGCAAATGCATCTCAAAATGGCTAGTCTTTCAAAAGAATACTTGGATTCATTATTTTTCTTAGCAAAAAAAGGCAAAAGAAAGATTGAAGTGTTTTCATCTCTTCTTTTTCAAAGGCTGACGTTGTTTGCATGTGCATTTGAGCCTGTGTGTAGTTTTCAAGTTGTCACAGTATTTTTGCTCCTGACTTCTCAGCCAGATGCAAAGGTTACTCCCGAATCCCATATCAGCTGAGATTGTGCAGGGTGAGATACATGGATATCTATGTATTTTCAATTGTAGGTTCACTCAGGAGACGACAGGAGTTTCGATACAAAATCCCACTAAATCTGGTCCCTAAAACAAAAATTGAGAGACATGTCAGTGTCAAAGGTAAATGGAATTGAACTTTCAGTCTACTGCATGTGGGCTTCCTGCATATATGTTCTTTTTCTCCTATTTTGGATTCCTTTGTTTAAATTTATCTGACTTTCTTCCTAGGTTCTCCTTCTTGAGAAAAGACTCTGCACATCACCTTTTTCAGTAGAATTTTAAACACTTGCTATAGAATGGTTGCTATAACTATGGCATATTCCACCCTGGGATTCACTTTCGTGATCTTTCATTTAAACACACTTTGGTTTTTTTTCTTTCCACAGGAGATCTTATGGGCGAAGTGATTGCCGCAGTCTTGAGTCCTGATGGTCTTAGTACTCTAACTGATCTGCCAAAGGGCAGTGCAGAGGCAGAGCTGATGAGTATTGTCCCCATATTTTATGTGTTTCATTACTTGGAGGAGTCAAATAACTGGCATTTACTGGGTCCTGAAACCTTAACTTCAAGAACTCGAATGAGGAGGAAGATGAAAGAAGGTAGAAAAATATAGCTTCTTGTCTTGCTTCAGAGTTGCAGAGGTGCATAAACTTTGAATGAGGAAGATAATATATGAGTGAGTTTTAATACAAAGCTCTCTCTTTTCGTAACTTATTTTCTGCTTAATATATCCCTTAGGAATTGTGAGTGTCTCGTCATTCAGAAATCCTGACTTTTCCTACAGCATGTGGAAAAATGGGCAAGCTAGCACTTGGTGAGTGAAAAAGACTTTTTGATGAGAATGGATGGAAAAAACTTGTTTCATTCCTTTGCTTTCATATTATAACTACTCTTTAAAGGGTGATTCTTCCTAGGAAGCACGAGAGGTGAGCTTGATGATAGGTGTAAATAGTGCTTACAAATTTGAATAGTATCTTTTGATTCTTTGCTTTCACTTGCTAAATCTTTCCTTTATAGTTCACATGATTGCAACCATTGAGTTTTAATACAAAGCTGCAGACACAACTGAGAAAATCTGTAGGATTTTGCTCAGTTCTGAAACCTCTTCTTTGAGCCTGCAATTTTACAAAAGGACTGTGCAGACCTCGTTTCCCTGCAGAAAGCTCAGGCAAAGTTTGCACCCCAAGCTTGAAGGAGGAAAGCTAAGCACAGGGACAGAATGAAGGGCAAAATAAACCTCTTGTTCCCACAGATGTGGTACTTAAATGCTGTCAAACGGGGGGCAGCACTGGTGATGGAAAAGAGAATCTGCTGATGAAAATCAGGCAAAATGCACAGTCACCATCCTGCCTTTCTGAATGACAAATGCAGCTGGCTCTTGGAAGGACTGAGATGCTTCAAAGGCATCTTCCTTAAGTTCTGTGCATATGAAAAAGTAATTTTTTGAGGGTGTAATGAGAAATACATCCTCATCTAATTGGTAATTTAAAATTAATCTGCAATATTTCTTTGAACTGTAGCAGTCTGTAGCCTACCCAAATCATAAATCGTGCAAAGCTGTATCTAACCTCTAGTAGCATGGCAATATCTGCTAATCACAACAAAAAAACCTGTTTGATTTCCTTGGCAGGTTGACAGCTTTTGCTTTAAGGATTCTTGGAGACGTTAATCAGTATGTAGATATTGATCACATTTCTATTTGTAATTCGCTTCTGTGGCTGATTGAGAGCTGTCAAATGCCAGATGGGTCATTCAGTGAATTTTCAGACTACCAGCCAGTGAAACTACAGGTATGAAAACCAAATGTTTTCTGTGTAATACAGTAAAAGCTGAAGTCACCAGGAGGTCATGTGTTTGGGGAATGCATTTCACCAGAACACTTATTTAAGACAACTTCGCTGGATTTGACTCTTTCTAAATGCATTTAAAGAGCAGCGAAATCTTTCAAACTTTTCTGGTTTCCCACTAAAAGCAGCTCCTTGCCACTTCTTAGTAGTTACAAGAAGAATTTACAGTAGTTGTAGGAGGTTGGTTTTACAATATAATGGTCCTGGCTTGCCAATAACTCTCTATATTTTGGTCTCTTTTTACAAATAAGCTATTACCTTCGAAAGAGTCAATATTTTCAGGTTAAACCAAATTGGTATTTCTTACAGGAATTTATTTCCCCACCTAAACTGTAGAAAGTTCTATTTATTTAAATTAACTGTTGTTTCTATTTAATTATATTTACATATTTGATTTTGTAGGGTTCATTGCCCAGGGAAGCTAAGGAAAAAATTTTGTATCTCACAGCATTTTCTGTTATTGGAATTGAGAAGTCAATTAAAATATGTCCTACTCAGGTAAATAACATCCTTATTTCTGCCAGCAGTCACGTTCTCAGATTCTGATTTCTTCTGTTTTTTTTTTTCAACATTTATTCAAAGAAGTTAAGTATTTTTCCATTTCAAAGATTGATTCATTTCCTTTGTTAGTCTTTGTCCTTCAAAATCACTACAAGAACAGTAATGAAATTCTATATAAGGCTTTATTGAAAGGTGCACTGTAGAAGACATTCTATATACCTGCATTGTCTGACAGGTGTGTTTCTCAAGACAGAGTCTGGTAGGTGTCAGCTGTAGCCTGTTCATCTTTACAGAAAATCCATGATGCTAAAAACAAAGCAGGAGACTATTTGATGAAAAATGCACAGACTGCTCAAAGCCCCTTCACTATGGCAATAACTTCATACGCTTTATCTCTTGTGGATGTGAACCACCACGTGACCCTGTCGGTGTTCTCCGCGCTGAAGAAGGAAGCATTTGTCATAGGTATTGTAAATTCTTACACTCTGTACTGTCGTTGGCTCGCAGGTAGGCTGCTCCTTCAGTATTTTTGACATCTCTGATGTGACAGCCCTCCTTGGAGGGTTCATTTCAGTGATGCTCGTTTTGGCATAAGTGAATTTTTGGTCTTGTGTGGCCCAGTGTTTCTCTAGATGGTGTCCTGCCTTCAGCTTTTTGACAGTGCAGTCTCATTAGCAGTACGCAGTCAGTGGGGCACCTGTCCTGCCCCACCGGATCACAGTTGTTCTATCTGTAGGCTTTTCTTTTATGTCCATAGTGGATTGCTTTTTGTCTGCCTCCTCCTCCTCCTCCTTATGATGTGTCCACTCTGTTCCTTGGCTCAGAGTGGAAATTTTTAGTCCCTGCCACTGCCCTCACATCTGTGGTGTTTGCTTTTCTTCATGTCTCCCTGGTTGACTTTGTAGTCTCTGTGAATCCTGTTCCTTTTCAGTGTATTTCATCATGGCCAAGGGACTTGGGCTGTTCTCTGCCAAGTAATGATTTCTATTGGAATAGCAAAACTTTGTCCTGTCTGTTGAAAGTGCATTTAAGCTGAAATCATTTCTAAATCTGTATTCTATTTGTTTGGCCACTCCATCACTCTTCGGAACTGGCAATATTTGGATATGCATCGGATGCTTTGCTTCAGGGCTGTTTGTCATCAGTTTCTAGTATAAATGCCAGACTTGCTAGGGTAAGAGAAGTGTATCTTCATCTCCTGCTAAATGCAGAGTGCATTCCTCCCGTTCTCCTTGCTGCCTTGTGTAGTCTGGAGAGACCTCTTGCTACATGTCAATCCCAAACCTTCCTTTTCTTCTTTTGTAGGTGACCCTCCTATTTATCGGTTTTGGAAAGATACTTTCAAAACACAAGACCAACACACTCCCAGCTCTGTTACTGCACAAATGGTTGAAACTACAGCATATGCCTTGCTTACTACTTTGCTAAGAGGGGACAAAAATTACGCCAATCCAATTATCAAGTGGTTGTCCGAAGAGCAGAGATATGGTGGAGGGTTTTATTCAACTCAGGTGAGTTAACTCATGTTAAGGGCAAGGTTGAGACCCTGCCAAGCTCTTCAGATTGTAATGCTTACCATTGGTTGTAAACATGTTTAAGTGGCAAAAAAAAATTGCTTTGTTACATGTTTTCACTTTTTTTTTTATTTCTGGAATTAATTATTTGTAATTGATTTCTGGCAGGACACAATTAATGCCCTTGAGGCCTTGACTCAGTATTCCCTTACTGTCAAACGGCTGTATTTGGACATGAATGTTAAGGTAGCATATAAAAACCATGGAGACCTTCATGTGTTTAAACTGACAGAAGATCATTTTGTGGGACCAACTATGACAGTGAGTAAATAGTATCACTTCAACAATGAAAGCAGAATTCTTACCAACTTGTTAAATAATGATTTGAACTTTGAAGTTGCTGCTAAAATAGCTCTTTCCATTGATAAACTGGTAGTAATTTGGTATAGCAGATGTTTAAGGATTCTGCTTATCTGCTAAATTTAGTGCATTTGAATATTAACTTCTATTTACTTTCTCTGCTTGTTCCTATGAAGCTTTTTTTTGTAGAATCCCTTTTACAGATTCAGCAGATTTACCAGGCCTTAATATGTACTTAAAATACAGAAAAGACAAGCAGATTCTCTGACCTGAATTGTTGCTAATAGACCTATATCTATTATTAACTTAAAAGATTGTTTAACATCAATCCTTCAGATACCTTTGGAAGATGACATCTACGTGAGCACTGGAAGCAGCACTGGCATAGCCACAGTAAATGTAAGCAGGCATGGGTTTTAAATTTCTTCTTTCATTTATTCTGCTTTGCATCCATCAAAACTAATCACGCCATGCAGCCTTGTTTTTGTTGGTATTATAGTCTCTGTATTCTTGATTTTATGCCAATTTTGAGAATGGTTTGCTGCTTTTGTTCTGTGTGTTCACTGGTACGTGTGTAGGTGAAGACAGTCTATAACACAATCGGAACTTCTGAAGACTCGTGTAGCTTTGAACTGAAGATTGTTCCGAAGACAGACAATGGTAAAGTGTTCATATGGTTTTAAAATATTACTGCTTGAGTCAGTGCAAGGAAGGGAGCTAAAACCCCCTTACTTTGTTTAACAAAGTGTTTCTTATTAAGAATTAAACCGCAATAAATTCTGCCACTTGGTAAAAGCAAAACTGGAAAAGAAAGTGCTAGAAACCTTTTTAGCCCCTCTTGAAACGATTGCTTTTGGTGAACAGAATTAATTTGTATTTCTGTTAGGTGCATTTTTACTCATTTATGGAAGACTTTTTGCAGTTGAGCAGTGCCGGATACAAGCTTGTAGGAGAAGAAAGAAATATGATAGGGATGGGGGGGTTTACAGTGAGTTCTACAAGGTACTGTGAGTTCCAGTCCAGTTCCAACAGGATATATAACCACATTCTGACTTTTTGCCATGCAGTAGTTTTAAAAACATAAGTACCCAATAAACAACATTAAGCCTGAAAGCTGTCACTTCACCTGAGCTGTTATAGAAGGAGAATGTTACTTGTTTGTGGCTAGACAAAAAGTTCCAATAAAAATAACCACCAAACCAAGTTAGAGAAATACCTTGCAATTATGAAAATGCTTACTGAGATTTTTGGCTTGCTGCTTCTGGAGAGTTATAAAAGAAATTATTTGCCTCTGCTTGATATGAAAAGGTCGCAGAAGAGGAGACGGTGAGCCACTTGGGCGCTTAGAGGCCTGTGCAAAGTAAGTACAGCTGATGGGCTTTCTGGGTGGCTGGGTTTTTCCTTTCCTCAGTGACTGAGCCAATGTTTAGTATTTAAAGGTTTCATGTAACTAACTGCTCATTATAAATGTCCTGGCTTCCCTACCATCCAATGCTCCTCCTTACAAAGGTGGAATTCCCAACCAGCATGTTAAGGAATAGGAGCAGTGCAAAGCAAATGCACTGTGGGTCTACAGATGCATTATGAAATTAATCTACAAAAATCTTACAAAGGCTTTTTGGTCTTTTGTTTATTTTATTATGTATTATTTTCTTATTTTTTATATTACATTACAGTTTCTGCACAGTATTTTCAAAAGGTATTTGTAAAAGCTTCTTTATGCACGATAGTGGCATAAATCTGAGATAATACCTCTGGGTTGTTTTGCTTCATTATGAATTTACTGGGTTTTAAAGTTTGATAGAATTTTTCTTCATTTTTTGGGATCAGATTTGAAGATTTATTTTTAAATTCAGTTATATTTAACTAAGTTATTTTTAACCTATTTTAGGTACAGGCCCAGCATGAGAGAGCCACAGTCAGGGTCTGCTCATACTGTGATGGACATAGGTTTGGTTAGTGGATTGGAGGCAAATCCAGAAGACTTAGCTACTGTAAGTATTACAGTACTTTTTTTTGCTGACTTTTTTTGTCAGGTTAGATTGTACACCTAGCTGTAAGTTGGCTAAAGTTTATGAACTGAATTTTACCTGTAGTGTACCTGGCTCCTATTGACAAGCATGCAAGTTGTTAAAAGCAATTAGAATTACATTTATAGGATTTAAATAGGATACTGTACACGGACTCAAGTGTTCTTTTAATGAACTCTTAAATTCTTTATTATCTTCATGTAATAAGTAAAAGGATAATTTCCTTAAAAGAAAATAAAAAAACTCCAAGTGAGAGTATGAGCATTATAAAGAGGCAACTGGAGCAAAAAAAGCAGAGTTATATTAAAGCTACCGATTTCAAAACCTTCAAGATCATCCAAAAAAATTAACTTGTCTAAAAGATTGTCCTGTTTTTCTCCCCTACAGCTTGCAAGTGGAGTCGATCAGTTGATAGCAGATTATGAGATAAAGGATGGGCATGTTATTCTGCAGCTAGACTCTGTAGGTTACCCTTTTCATAACCGTAAGCACTCCTTTAACTCTTCAGAACAATTTTGTTTCCTTTAGTGCTCCTTAATTCATGTGTCTTTCAAATAGGTGCCAGCTAATAAATTCCTCTGTGTTGGGTTCCGAATAAGTGAGCTTTTCAAGGTTGGAATGCTAAATCCTGGCACATTCACTGTATATGAATATCATGCACCAGGTATCTGTTCCTTGTCTTCAAACTGATGTTTGTCTCTTAACTCTGTTCCTTCATAAAGACTACGTTTTTCCTTCTTCAATGGCTTTTAATCCCTGTTATCCTCGGGTAACTTCAGACTAACAAAGTTTCAATGCTGACTTATTGGTGATATTTTTTTTTATATGCACTTATTTCTTTTTGGATCTTCTAGATAAAAGGTGCACTGTGTTTTATAACCCCTATGGAGATGAAAAACTTGTGAGATTGTGTGAAGGAGATGAATGCAAATGCATGGAAGGTAATCTTCTTCTTAAGATGTTTTCCCATTTCACTTGGTGGGGAAGTGCAGTGTAGTGCTTGGACAAAACCATGTTAAATACAAGGGGAAAAATCCTCAGAAGAACATGGCTGTTTCCCTCTCCAAGTTTTACATTAAAAAAAAAAAAAGAATTAAGAAAGAAAAAAGCGTGCAGTATGATCATGGGTGTCTGACTGGTTAAGTTTAGATGCTTGAGGGTGTTATTATGTATTTTAAGTACTCATTATTCCAGCATGCAATCCCATAATTACAGCATTTCACACCTACAGTACCTTATCCCAGACAGGTTTGCAATGTTTTACTTGAGGACATGTGATGACATTGTCCTAACACTGCCTTTTTTCATTCTCAATGTAGCTGAGTGCAGTAAAGTACGAGACAGACTAGATCAGTCCATAACTGCTGATACCAGGAGAAAAGCTGCCTGCAGGAACGATATTGCCTATGGTAACATTTGAATTGTCATTACCTATTTCCCATGCTCTGACTGAAATGTTCACTTGGTTACTACTGCTGCAGAACATTTTCTTCCAGTTGGATCTTTAGTGATTTAAAATTCAGTAGTCTTGACAGTGACCTGAAGTATATGAAGGTGACATTGGAGCAGAGAAGATTAAGTGCTGCCCATACTCTCTGCTGAATAAAAGTCACATAACCAGGGTTAGTGCACCAGTGAGCCCAGTCTGGTGAGCTCTGCTAATAAGCACCATCTTTCTCTTCTAATGTGATCATGTGCCTTTGGAGTCAGAGGAATTGTGGGGCATCAGGTGAGAGCCTGGGTAGACCTTCTATCAGCTGAAAGCCTGAGCAGAACTTGTTGATGTTTCTTAGTGTGTGGCTGTAGCCATCATTTTCCCAGAAATTAGTATTGTAAAGGGACATTCTGTTCTCCACCTGTAAGACGTGGAGTGTGTATTGCAGCAACAAGGACTAACAAAAAGGTTGTTTTGTGTTCTTCTGCAGTTTATAAAGTGAAGATCTTATCTCGCAGTGAAGAAGGTTATTTTGTAAAGTATTCTGCAACTGTTCTAGACCTCTATAAAAGAGGTGAGTGTGCCGTTCTTAACCCATGTAGTGATTTATTTAGAGAAAAAGCTGTCTGGCTGAGACTGCTGAAGCAGCTGACAAAAGTCAGCAGTCAGACCTAGTCATTCCGTCTCTTCTAATAACCAGAGCCTCAGTTAGAGCCTCTGAGAAATTTTTTTTGTGCCTGAGAAGTGGAGTCTTTGTGTCATGGTTTTAAACAGCTCTTCTGTGTTATACCTGGTAGCAACCCTAAACTGTAATCAGTTAAATATCTTCTGTGTGACAAAACAAGGAGAACCTATTCCTTAATCAGTTAGTGGAGTTGTGAGCTGTTGTTTAAATGTCTTGTGCACAGAAAGCCCTCCCTTACTGCACATGCAGTGATTGGAGTGTGATAGTGCACAAGGCCCTGCCATCCTTAACTTTCCTCAGAATTGTCTATACTGGGCGTGTTTCTGCTTCTGGGAGAAGGGACTTTAGAGTGTTCATGGGCGCTCACTGTCTCACTGATGTTCTCCTTCAGGGCAGGCTTTTGCTCAAAAAAATAATGACATAACCTTTGTTAAGAAGAAGACCTGTGCAGATGTTGAACTGAGCCCAGGAGAGCAGTATTTGGTTATGGGAAAGGAAGCCTTAAAGATAAGCGTTGGTTACAGTTTCAAGTAAGTTCATTTACCATCAGAATATGCAGAGATTTAGAGCATGTTGTGAAGTGGTGTTTGTGTGTAATAATTCTTATGTAGCATAGAATTGATTTCTTTCTTAAGGAAATATTCACCCAACAGTTAAACAATGTGTTTTCACACGTGTATATTTAAAACAGGGTTAGGAACAAAAAGCAAGCAATTTCATAGTGTCATTTTTCTTGCCTGTTTGACATTTTCTTCCCCAAATCTTAACAGTAAATTATCATTTTCTGTTGTCATCTTAGATACCAGTACCCTTTGGACTCCAGCACTTGGATTGAGTGGTGGCCTTCAAATGCAGCATGTACATTTTGTCAGGAGTTTTTAAATACAATGGAAGATTTCGTGGAAGATCTCCTCATCAGTGGCTGCTGATTTACTTGAAGAACTTTTAAGTTAAAAAAAAATTTCAAATCTCATATAAAAACCAAACCTCCTGACCTCTTATTAATTCTTTTCCAAACTCAACATTCGTTCATAGTTCATCTTGAAAAATGGTCTGTGCTCATATTTCATAACCAAGTTCTTGTAACATAGTAATGTTCAAATTATGATTTTTAAGAATACTGTGGAATAGTGCAAAGGCATTTGAAGTCAGATGATGGGGATAGACTGTAAAAATAAACACTGAAAGTACTGTCTTGTGCCAGAATAACACCTCAAAGCATTAAAATCTGTTGTCTTGTCAAAACAGAACCCTTCCTTCATTTAAAAAAGGAAAAATAAAACTGTTCATCAAATAATTTTGTTAGAACTTTATTTTCCAAGCAAATTTAGGAAAAAAAATAAAATCTATAACCTAGCACAATGGCATCCAAGTATTTAGGACAAAAACCTTACTGCAGCCCCAGTTCCTTTATAGTGATGATTTTAACTGTTCACTTTCCAACTTCATTAAAGGACTGTGGTGTAAGACTGTTGGAGGAGAAGCCCTAAAGCTATTTTAGATTATCCCAAGAGCCATACTGATGCCAGCTGCTCCTGACCCCAGTGTGCTTTTTTAATGCCCTCAGACCTGCCAATGACAAAGTCTTGCTCTTCTTACCCCAGTTACTGTCTGAACATTTATCTTCACATGTTGAGTGACATTTTTCCTTCAAGGTGTGGTTAGAGTAGTACATTTTCAAATGAAACAGTCCTGAAGATTGACAGAGTTTTAACAAATGACCTCCTTCCAGTCCACATCTGAAACAGTCTACTGAAACACTGCCACGTGTCTCAAACAAGCAGCACCCAGCCCTGGCAGTGGAAACGAGACACATTCTAGAGCTTGAAACTGTTATGAGCCACTGAAACTCTTTATAAAAACAGTCAGAAAGACCATAACTATCCCTGGTGACATTTCAGTTAGGAAGTGATGCTTATGTGTGTTTAAGATATTCTCATTAGCAAAGCATTTTGGCATGGAAAGTAATCCAGATAAGTAAAATGTTTAGTAAAAACTTTATAAAATCTTAGTGTTTGAGACAGAGAACTTTCATTGTGAGGCTGTTGCATCTGCCCAGGCAGTGACTATTTGGGAAGAGGCAGGAGCATATTCAGAGGATTAACAGTGTTTTCTAAGGAATTTTTCTGAGCAGAGCCAACAGAAGGATTTGGACATGCTGTGACAGTTCATCTGATGAGAGAAAAAGCATTTTCCTGAAGGTTTCATAGGTATGGTGTCAAAGCAAAGCTGTTTTTCATTAAAACCTCAGTATTTTACAAATAATGAAGTCACACAATAACTTTCAGGTCTGTTATGATGATGAGAAATTAATGTGTTCCTGCTTTATAAGTAGTATTTGTAATTAATGACAGTATTCAGAATACAATAACTATTTTGTAACTTGCGTGTGCACAAAGATGAAACTGCCTGTGATGTATTTCTCTGCAACACCATTATCAAGAAAATTTCATATTTTCTCAATTTTTAGATTTCAAAAGTAGAAGTCATACCCTCTTGCAGCTGATTCAGACTCTTAATAGCAGGAGAAAAATCCCCTTACACTAATGGAAGTGTCGTTAGTCTGAGGGTAAAAGCAGGCAGCATTAAACTGAGTATTAACAAGAAAATAGTCATGATACTACAGTGCAAAACTGAGCATGTGATACAGGGAAATCCCATTCTGAGAGAGGTTAAAGCTAGTGATTCCCCTTGCTGATGATGTGCTACAAATTCCAGTCATTAACCAGTTTGGTAAGTCCTTTTTCCAGACATCGTTCATTATTCTTTATTATATGAGATATTTCAACCTATTTTAAATACTATTCCTGTTCTTACAGTTGATGTTACTTCTGATATTTCTGTGTAGAGAAAATAGGCTATTTATAAACTAGTAGTGTGTCTCTCACTGCTTGTATTTTGGATATTGACCCTTCAGGCTCAGGAGAAGTTGTCTGAACAGTTGTGACAGTAACATTAGCACATTCGATTACAGTAATATTCAGAACTCAGGAGGGGTTTATTTTGTTGGCATTCTTAATGGAGACTTTAATTGTAATTTAAAGAAAGCCCAGGTATGTCTATGGCATAGTATCAAACATAAAAACTTGCTTCCCAGATAGATAATGCTTTTTATCCTTAATTTTTGCACTCAGTTTCTTTATCTTTACAAATTATTTTGCCAGGAGAAATGACTCCCCTTTTATTTAGGTGTATTTCTTACTGTACACGCGGGTCTTGATCCAGTGTCCCCTGCCACAGAAACAGCAGAGAATCTTAGTGTACGTCATTTTCATACAGGTCTTCTCACTATTAGTACTTTATTCCCCACCTCAAAAAAACCCAACCCAAACCAAACAAAAACGTAAAAACATTTTTCAAAAGTTCAGCTACTGAAACTGCTGTGCTCATTTCCTATGGGATGGAAAACCTACATCCAGGAAAATTTCCCGTGTGCCGTCAGATTAATTTCATGTCTGCTGGCAAATCTTTTTCTCTTTGCTTTGTCAAAGCAATTCACCTGCAAGACAGTAACCACCCCACACTCCCTGAGATGCAAATTTTAGCTTTACCAGAGATGGTTTCAGAGTCAGGGCTGTGGGTGGGGTATGGGTGGAGGATGCAAAGGCTCTTCTGATGGTCCAGAGCTCCAAGAGGCTGTGAGCAGTGATACAACCAAGGCAGGGTGCAGTACTCATTTTAAGTCTTGCATAATTACCCCATTTCTGACCATGGAGAAAGGTGATATTTGAGAACTCAGAGTGGGAGATGTACTTCACTGCTGCTTCCTGCCTTTTACACAGCTAATGTGGTCTAAATGCAGCTTAAAACCCCAGAAATAAGGGATTTCAGCCTAACAAAGGCCTCCTTCTTGAATTGAGGCAGGTGTTTTCTGGCAAGTTCATCACATACCTGGTAGTGTGCAGTGAGTGGCACTAAGGCTACAGGTTAAAACACATTGTATGAAAGAGAAGATGTTTTCATTTTAGAATTTCCTGCAGCTGGTGATTTTCAGCATAGACAGTCGATGCTATTTCAGCAGACTATGTTACTTGGTGGTTTAATTCTATACAGTCAGCTCACTTATAGCTTCTTCCTTAAAGCAGCCCAGAGGAACAACATGTAAACTAATAAAACCTGAATCTGAGGAACAGAAACTGGGGAAATGAAAAATCTCTACTCCTGGAAACCTCTAGCATTGCAGGAGGATCCACCAGAACACGATTTCTAAGACAGCTCCCCCGAGGCTCTATTTTTAGGGCAACATATGGAATGATGCCTATTAGAGAACAGCAATTATTGCTTTTTTCATCTTTCCTCTTAAGTTGGTTTGTGTTTTCACAATTCAAATTTGTGTGCTTTGGGAGTGAAAACCCCCATTATTTTCCCAGCCTTTTCATTGGTTTGGTTAGGTAAATTCTTACTGCAGTCCTTACATGTTTGTTCTGTGTTTCAGTATGTTACCAGAGCGTCTTGACTGACTGCTGACAGATTATTTTAGCATATGCCCAATACTAAATCTTTTTATTAATTTTTTTTTTGTTCCCCCCTCCAGGATTATCTTAACATCCGCAGCTTAACTACAAGTGCAACAGCAAAGAAAACCAATGATGGCTTCAGACTAAAGTTTTCAGTTTCTCTTCGTGAGAGACCATCCTACAGCACCTCTGTGCTTGGAAGATCTGGTGTCAAGCATCAGTGCCTGAGTAGCTCACGTGCTTCTGAAGAACCTATGGAAAAATACCCAAATAATGTTTCTTCCATATACATTTGTCCTCTGTGCAAAATGTTTCTGCAGAATCCAGCCCAGGTACCCTGTGGGCACAGTTACTGTATGTCCTGCATTGTCTGGTTAGCAAGGTAATTCCAGCAATTACAGACACAACGATATTGAATATTTCCAGTATTCACCAGCTGCTGCAAACAGATCTGTGCTGTGCTTGGTGGGGTGTTGGACACGGTGCTTGTGAAATTCACACTGTTGTGGGGGCTGTAACCTCATGGTGATGAGCTGTTCTGCACTGCAGTGGCCACCTTGCTCTCAGTCCTGCCGGAGGGGCTGGAGGTCAGAAAGCTGAGTCTTGTTTTTCTGCTGCTATGGATAATCTTTGCCTGCTGGTATAGAATTCTGTTTGAACAGCTTTGGAAATACAGCCACCTCACAAGAGCTCTGTGAAAGAAACTTTTTTATTCCCTGGGTTTTCCTTTTGTACTTTTATTTTTAATTCCTGCATTTCCATTTCTGACAGTAACTGATGCTATTTTTATGCTCTCCTTTCTTGTTTTAAAAAAAAAAGTTCCTAACTACTGTGTGCCATTCATTGGAGACACAATGGACTGAATCTATGTCTGCTGTAACTAAGGTAGATTTACAACAAATGTTACTTTGGCATTTGATGACTGAATTTGACAGTAAAAAGCTTGCCTTGCCTCCAGGAAAGTGGTAGATGAAGGGCCAGATTTCCTGCTCGCAGCTCCTGGCAAAAATCTTCTTGGTTCCCAGTAAAACTGCAAAGAGAGTTTGGTACAAAGTACAGCTACACACGTCCTTATTTTAATTGAATAGTTGCCCAAAAGCAGCCCATCCAAGAACTTTAAAATTACTGTTTTCCCCTCTCTCTTAGGAATATCCTTGATCCAGAGTGTTTAATATGTGGAAAGAAGATAGTCACAGAGGAAGCAATTTTGAATTTTGGCTCTGTGAGTAATTTTTTGTAGTAGTAGTATTATTATTAAGTCTCCAAATTCTAAGAAGCATAGGAAGATAACAGTGTATCCAGTAATACTGGATGTAAACTCAAACTGCAGAGAGAAGAACACCTAAATGCCTAGCCAGGTTCTCTAGACAGTCCACCAGTAAACACTTCTGAACTGCACTGTATTGCTGGGAGGGTACCTGTCTGTTAGGACACCTAATCATCTCCCAAGGGTGATCCATCTTCTCCTAAACTCCTGTCTCTCACATCTGATTTTAGAGACAGAGCTGTTGAGTCAACTGTCTCTGCTAAAGTGGAACCTGAGGATTTAGTTAGAGTAACAATTTGATTGTTTTTGTACAATGACACTCAGATGCTGTAACCATTAAAGTAACCCCCATTTTTATTGCATGGAGGAGCTAGAGAATGGCTTTTATGAGCTTTAATTTAAATTCTACCTGTGTCATTAGTATACCTTTGCTCTGGCTTGTAGTTACCAGAGTTTAGAGCTTTGTATCCATTTCCTTACCAATTTTGTATTCATGCTGTGTGCTAGATAAAACCAGGTGAAACCATGAGCAAGGAGATTGAAAGCATTATAGCCAAGGGTAGGAGCAAGACTTCTCTTCCTTCGGGTCAATCGGATCCCTATAAGGTGAGTCATAGTTAAGCCCTAGAAGAACAATGTAAGAAATAACATTTAATAAAAAAGCTTCACTTAAGTATTAAATTGGCAGTTAATAGTTTCAAAAATGCCTTAATCTTATCTGTTGTATCTCTCTATCCAGAGTTATCTATCAAATGTATCGTTGGTATTTTAAATAGCTGTATTTTAGATGTGTGTATTTCCTGAGCTATTTAGCTATGTGTGGTATGGGGGGTGTATATATTCCAGTGTAGGAAGATTTACCTTCCTCATGTTCATGGCATGACTTTCAGATGAAAACCAGGTGGGGGAAGGTGTATCTGTGTCTTCATTTGCATGTGTGAACCAGGATGTTGGCAGATTTCCATCAGCTCTTGTTACCAAGACAAGGGAAGATGGAAATGCCATGGGACTGATTTTAGAATCTGCTGCCATGCAAACCTCAGTCAGTTGTAGTCAGAGAATTCTGAAGTACTAAGCAACTCACAGGATTAATCCCAGCAAACACAGGAATTCTTGGAATAATCACTGCTTGGATGACTCATCTGTATTATAAAATGGAAATTATTTCAAAACACATTCTGTACTTCCACGCTTACTGGGGATTCTGGACCTCAGAAAGGTCCTTTCATATCCGAACGGTACATCGTGTTTCTCTATTCCTTGGCTGTTTATATACATGGTGTGCAAGTCTCCAAATGTTCTGGGCTTTGAACCACTGGCAGATAGCTTCAGTGGTTCCAGAAAAACCTCCAGTTGATTGGTGCACTTTTGTAGTCTACCCGAAGGCCAGCCAGCCTCTCTCTGTGGGTTTACTGCTCTGCCTACCTATGAATGTGCTTGCCCAGAGAGCTGTACTGTCACCCAGATTTATTCTTGCATCTCCTAGGAAAGAGATGGCTGCCCTCATCTGGCAAGATGCCAAGGGCCATGTATAAGCAGGATTTTGGTTGGCACTTATTGACATGATAGCACCTTACAGTCAACCCAGGCTCCAAAGTGAACTTCAGAGTTGCTCTTAGTGATATGTACAGATAACCTCTGGAAGCAGGGCCCACTAAAGTCAGTTAAATGAGTTTGGTCATTTTACTCTTATTCCTTTTTAATATATTTCCCTGATCAGCCTTTGAATGAGAAAATTCAGCAGATGCCATTCTGATGTGGTTGTCCCTGAGCACTCTTGGCAGATACGCAAGACCTGGACTGGCTGAATACCTGGGATAATAACAATTCTAAGGGTTAATGCTATGTAAGCCCTTGAGTTCTTTAAAAAAAAAATAGATATTTAGCTGTCTAAAAAGCAAAGAAATGCCACAAAATGAACATATTTCTCTCTTCACTTCCTCACAACTTGATCCAAGCTAGCAAGCAACTTGAATAGACCAAATTCCGCCCTATTCTGCATAGTGACACGTGAAACTCACACTCTTTTGGCCTGGAGATGAAAGCTGCTGTGCTGCCTCCAACTGCTGTGACTAATTTAGGAAGAGAGCCAAATGGTGCCATTCTCTGGCCACTGGTTTACGGGCTGTGCAGAAATGATTTTGTGTATATAATCTTTCAGGCTATGCCACAAAGCTCTAAGTAGCCTCAGCCCGAAGAGTGCTCTGTCAAAAATGGTTTTGAATTAGGAATACCCTACAATTTTAGGAGAGGAATGCTAAATCCCTGTAGGAGGTTAATACTCTTGCTTTTTAATACCTCAAGGCCTTTCAGTGCCTGACATAATTCTTCCCTGGCTGCCCTGAAAACATACCATATTAAATACTAGGTGAAAGAAAATTGTTTACTTGAGCTAGGAGGATGCAAGTCCAAGTCAGGACAGAGTTTTTATTTCCTCACAAGGTACACTCAGACACAGAGATCATCTAGAGGAGGAGGAATATTCACTTCATCACACTGAGTTGTTTGTTCAGTGTATTTAGGCAATAAATAGCCAGAATATCACACTAAAACTGTTTTTCTTTGTATAGCAATGAAAATGTCGAGCATAGGCCCAGCCTCACTCATGAGTCCTGTGCTGGGAAGAGCAATACAAACCCCTAGGAACCAAATCCTTAGTAAGATTTCTTTCACATTCTAAAATCTTTTTTATAAATCATCTCAAACTCCCATTTCCACAGAGAGCTGTAGCATCTACGGACAGAGGCCAACAGATTTAAAGTAGGGATGTGGAAGAGATGAGTGAAAACATACTGAGGAAATAATTTTTTTTTCTTCTGAACAAATATTTGTTTGTAATGTAAAAGAAAAAAAAATAATAGAAAAAACTCCCTCTCTCTGAGAGCTGCCAGTTTGGTGTTCATCTATCATAAGCTGTCTCTCTTGACCCTACCTACAGAAGCTTATTTTCAGGCTGGGTAAACAGTAATGTTTATGCCTGTCTCCTAAAGAAATGTGTTCCTAATCTCCCACTGAATCCTTACATCAGAACACTCTGAAATTTGGCATGGCCATCAGTTATTTTCCAGTAAAAAACCACCTTATAGGAATTCCATATGCTTTCAATTTTAAAGATATTTAATAATGTTTTCACCTCTAATTAGGAGAAATATCTGGGTTTGGCTCTTTCATTCTCCTGGGGACTACGAGTTTGGTTTTGCCAGTCTCTGGGTCATTGCACAATTCTGTTCCTGATGTTACAGTTTGCTTTTCAGGTTGTGAATGAATTTGAAATTGGGATACATTTTTAAGCAGCAATTGATTTCCTGGAAAGTACTGAACTGAAATAAACACCTCCACTGTCAGAAGAAGAACAGTTGAGTTTAGAAAACAATAACAGAGAAATTAGCAGTAAAGATTGCTATATTTAACTCTTTCTTTTCTATCCCACCAAATATTTGTTACTCACAAACAGGTGGCTAGTTATAAAATAGTTGTATTTACCTGTATTTGTAGCTAGAAGGCATGAAGTGCAGATTATTCCTAAGGTGCCATGGTTCAGACTACATTTTATTTGCTACTTGCAAAAGAAATTGCCATTTTAGTTGTGAAGTAAAGCAAAGAATCAGTTCTACTTGATGCACTTTGAATCATCTGAGATATTAAACCACAAAAACTGGGGTTTACAATGGAAAATCAGTTTTCTCTTTGTGACAGCAGCCCCACTGGCGCCAGTTAAAAGTATTCCAAAAGAAACAGAGAGAGAGAGGTTCAGAGGCTGGGGTTAGTGCACTGCAGGCTGGCTTTGAGGAGCCTGTCGTGGACTTGCATTGTCTCATTTGGCTTCACAGAGTAACCTCACAGCACATTCCTTCTTGGCTCTTCTAGGTTCTCTGCCGTTTATACTGGGAGGCCACGGAGCACATCCCCAGCTAAGGCAAATCAGTGTTGTTGCAATTACTTTGGAGGAGCTGTGCTTTTTATTCTGGATACCTACATCAGTAGACGCAGCACTTCTAACTGAATTACAAAAAGTAAATGTGCAAATTTATTTCCAAAGAGAAGTTTTATAAACATCTGGCACATCCATCCAGAAGGAGAATCACCTTTCGCTGTGGCAGTTCATACCTGCTGGGATGTGATTTGCAATACACAGACATAACCACTCGTGTTGGTGACAGGCTGGGCTGCAGCTGGACTCGCACTCACTGCGTGGCTGCATTGTCTGCCCCTGCCAGCATCTGATCAGCCAGGTTTCCTTCATCATTTATAAAAAGCAATATGCCATAAAAATGTCACTTTCACTGCCCAAATAATAAGATTTTCCATAAAAGCCTGCTGCTGTAAGGTCCTAGAGAATATTCATCCTCAGGCTCTGACAGCTAGGTAGAAATAGGTATTAGTTTCCACCATCAGCATAATTCCAAGAGTTTGGAGTCACCAGGCTACGTGCTATCAAAAGGTGTTTTGTTTCTAGCCTCAGTTAGCTGGGATATGTTAGAATGTACTGAGTAGTTGTGTCAAGTAACATTTGCAGTTGCTGTTGGTGTGAGGTGGGGGTGACCCTGAGAGACAGTTGTAAAACAGAACTGGGAGTTGGGAGGTCTCACTTGGTCCCAGTTTTCACTAAACTTTCACCACACATCCCTCATGCCACGTTTAGCAGTGGGTTTGGGAGAGCCACCGTGGGTGATGATTGCAGCATTAACCCCCAGAGCTCAGCATCTGCTGTGAGGTAAGAGCTTCCAAAGCAGCTTGGTGAAATCTAGAGCAGGGGCAGGGACTTTTGTAAAGACCTGTGCTCCCCTGACAGGAGAGGTCTGCAGGTCTATGTGTGGCAGAGATTTCAGTTCCTGGGGGGGTTCTCTTTGCACGTAGTAAAAGAAAGGCAGCACATGGGTTTTTTTTCTGCACCNAAATCTAGAGCAGGGGCAGGGACTCAGTATATAGTCAGAGATGTAGGCATGTATGTGTACTGCCCACTAGGCCCTGGGCTTTGAAGCAAAATATTCATGCTAAGGAAAAGCATTAGATGTGCTTTTTAGATAACCAGATTAAAAAATCATGAACGTCCTTCCTGCATGTATCTTGCCACAAAGAAAATAGAACCTTAGCTTGTGAAACCTTGCCATGATTCCAAACTGTTGCACTCTGAGGCCAATCTGTATTTTGATTCCTTCCAGGGTGATCCATTGTTACTGAACCTGAACAGATGGGAGCATTCATCTCCTAAGCACTTTGTGCCCCATTCACTCGCTTTGGGGTTTCGACATCCAATTTGTGATGCAGATGTTCCACATGGAGCTACAAGGTTTGTTTTCTTGGCTGAATTCCAGGGGTGCTGCTGAGAGCTTGTATGTGATGATGTGCTTTTGGAGCCCCATCGCTGGCAGAGCTGCTGAGACACTTGGTCTCATGAGCAGACTCTTTCTATTCAGGAATTTACACACTGAGTCTGCTCGATTCTGTTCGGAACATAGATCCATCTCTATGCTTGCTTTCTCCCACTTCCAGCTTTTTCATTCAGGTTTCTCCTGTCTTTAAAAGACATTTTCCTTTCTCCTTCATATTGCTGCTTTTAAAAACATCTCTGTTTGTGAACACTCAGCAGTTTTCTGTAGCAATGTTTGGATGGGAGCTTTGCTTTTCTTCACAATACCATTTTCCTCCAGTGAAGCCTCAGATAACGCTTGGAACTTCTGTTTTCTTTGGGCATGCTGCCCATAAAACACAGGTACAAATAGACATTGCCAGTGGGGAGGGGAATTATTCAGGTTTATGAATCATTCTGAAAAATACTGTTGGAAAGATAAGCCCAGTGCTGTCAGTCACACCACGATCGCAAAGCGAATGATGGTCGCGGTGGGAGAGAGATGCAAGTTAGTGCACAGTCAGTCTCTTTCTACCTCTGTCACGTGTGGAAGAATGTCTTCTAAACATCTCATAGTTTACTCTTATTAGCAAAATATGTCACTTCTGAAAGGGTTAGTGGAGATTCACCCTTGCCTTCCCTCTCCCCTCAATTCTTGTCCCTAATAAGAACTCACAAAGACACTGTTACAGAAGCCTTTTTCTGTTTCCACTAATTAATCCTACTCAAATATCCTGTGTGTTCCAATAGTTTTACAGCTTGCTGTAGCACTCTGCACAAGTGACCTGAGCTATTGATAGAATATTCATATTTTGCCAGCTGTTTTATAGTCAGAAGATGTTGAATCCGAACTTGTTTTTTCATGTTACATCCAGAGCTTTGGAAGAGTGTTTGGCAGGCTTCCTGGTGGGCACAGCTCCCGTTCCCAGAGTTCTCTCCAAACCATTAAGAATGGAAATAAGCAGCTAAGAATTTTCCAGTTTAGATCAGGCTCTGTGTACATTAAGAGAAACAGAAGCATAACCACAAGTACCAGCACAAGCCCTCAATGTAGACAGGCTGCAACAAAAAGCAGAGCTTGATCTGGTGGAACTGTCAGACTGGTCCATGTTGGCTTCAGGCATCTGCACCCCACGCTTGTCCCCATACAGAGACACAGTGACTGAGACCAAGGAGCTGCTCAGTGTAAAGCTCTGCTGAGTTAGGCTGCCTACAGTCAGAGGCAGGCTCAGTCATCTCTTGATGCTTTACTCTGAAGCAGTGTTTGTGTATAGGAAGGAGACGCACACTTTGGTTTTCTCCAGCCTCTTCAGGGTGATCTGTTGGCTTGTATTGTGGAAACTGCTTTAGTGAGTGACTGAAAGGAGATAAATGTTATATATTGTCTATTTTATGAGTGCTTTTTTTCTGACAAATGCTAAAGAGGTGCTCCAGAACATCTGTTATTTTTTGGGGAAAAAAAAAAGTGACTAGGAAGCTGAGGATAATACTGTGTTACTGAGAATATGATCTGGAAAAAAACCTTGAGGCAGAGCAGGGATGAAGGGGGAAAAAAAAAAATTGATTCCTGATGTCTCTGAGGATTATGGTCCAGCTTTCATGGAAGTTACTGGGAAACCTTCCATCTCCAATAACAGGAGTCGGGCCGGGTGCTGGGGATATCACCGTGCCAAGGCAGAGCTACAATGCAAGGTGGGCACGGGCAGGTGGAACACAAATGTTTTAAGAGATGGTATTGGGCACAAGAGGTTGAATTGTGGCAGAACTGTCGAGTTTGCTGAGGAGAACAACAGATCAAATTTCATGGTTCTTCATGAGGTTTTGTGGGTTGTTTTTTTTTAATCTTGAAGATGCGATGAAGAAATCTTACAGCCACTCTGTTGTGCTCCTATTTCACAGGCAGCTTAAGTCAGAGCAGTAGTAACAGCATAGAAGTTAAAAAGCTACTTAATAGCAGAGCTATGAACAGGTAGGAATCAACTCGGGAGCACTCTGCTCCAGTTCCTGGAAGTACTGCATCAGATGGAGACTGGATCTTCTTTCCCTATCAAGTTTTCCTTCCTGTATTTTACCAGTTTTTCAGGGTTTCCTAAAATGTGCCATTTCCAGAGAATTTATGTTAACTGAAAATTACCTTTTCCTAGAATGAGAGATACCTATCTCAAGCATCCCTCTGAAATGAGATTCTCAGCCTTGGAAATGCTATTTTAAAACACCAAGCCTTTAAAATCTGAGCCTAAATTATTTTCTTTTTTTTTTTTTAATATACTAAGAAATCTGTTTCATTAACAATTTCAAACCCTTGGATTATTTTAATTATAATTGTAGTCATATTTATTATATTTCCTTATGAGCTTTTTTTTTCTTGCATGTAAAAATGATCATCCACCTTAAATAGTACCACAGTGCCCTGCAATGCTAAGCATTGGTGGAATGGCTTTGCAGTAAATTTGAGCTTCAAATTTTCATCTCTCTCTGAGCCACATCCTGTTTTCGGTTAACTGATCTCATATGGGGGAAATTTAGCAGAGGAAATATCTCTAGTTTGGAAAGTACCAAAAACTTATCTTTAGTTTCTTTGTGTAATTCAGCACCTTTTAAGACAGGGGTGCAATACTTTCGAGAAGGCTCAAAGCAAAAGGAGCAAGCTGACAGCACAGAAAGGAGGCCCCTTCATCCCAAAACAGGAACTGACCCAGTGGTGGAACCCTGACCTTTCTGAAATTATTAACTCACACCTCTTTATATCCCCAAATCCAGAAATATTTTACTCGCTTCTCACTCACATACACGGATCTCAACATTTGAACTGGAAGCCTTACAAATAATTTTAATAAAGCTGACATCCTTTTCCTCTTCCAGACTTTCAGCGCCGAGTCCTATTACCACCGTGGCTCTTGGAGGAGTTGCACACGCAGCTGCCATGGCCGTACGGGAGCAGATAATTCCTACCCTAAATGAATCCTGCCTTACCGAGCTGCACGTGATGTGCTCCGTCGGGTGAGGTCTAAGTCTTTTACAACAGGAAGCAAATGTTACTGCCTGGTTACAGAGGAGGGCGGGCAGGGGTTCATCCAGCAGTGCTCCGGTGACATGTGGCCACAAGCCAGACAGTACCCTAGAACTGACTGCCATTGCTTCCATCAGGCTTCTGTTTAGTTCCCTCTGCAGTGACAATTTTCCTTGCATCATCGTTTTTAAACTGGTAAAGCCTTTAGAATAAACAATTAAGTCACTTGTCAAAAGCCTGGCTAATTCAAGGGGAAGTAAAGAGAAGAGTTTCTGACCAAGTGAAGGATCGAATCCTTCAAATCCTCCATCAGATCAAATCCTCTTCAGCCCTAGGTGAAGTTTTAATAGAAGGGTGGACAGAAAGGTAGGAAACTTTATGGATAAACTGCTTGCAGGAATGGGACTTGATAACTAAAACCTTAGGCACTAGGCACTGGTCATTATTTGTCCCAAGTCCCAGGAATACGTGTCAAAAGACTCAGCTCGTGCCGCAGTGAGGGAAGTGCCACCAGTCCCACAGAGCAGAGCTGGGGAGGGTGGAGAAACCCCAGCAGCAACTCTTTACCTCCTGTAAAGAGACCAGGGACATTCTTATCATGTTCTGAGCATACTTTTAATACTTCCTGTTCTTTTCAATTTACCACAAAGATGATAGAAATTTGCAATCTTGATTATTTTGTATCAACCTTTCCCGTCTTGTTTGGGTTTTGGTAACCCTGGGGGTTTCTTTAGCCTCTGTTCTGCAAACAGTGCCAGACTTGGTGCTTGTGACATCCTCACACCCCTGTGTTCTTACAAGATGTTTTTTTGTGCGTCTAGACTTCTAGTGTATCAGCTCTGTAACTCGGATAGCTATCCTACCCCGGGCCAGCCTATCTTCCTAGAGGTTTTTTCCCTAGGTGTATTTGGTTTTAAACTCAACCACCCTTTTGAAGTCGAGAAAAAGGTTTTGTTTATTCTTGCTTAGTTTGCAGCAGAGTAACAAGCCAAGTGAAGCAGCTAGAGAACCACCTCTGCATTTTATTTTTACTTTTCAGCTAGGACTCTCCCTCAGTGGGATTCCCCAAGTTTCTTTCGCGAGGAAGACCTAACAGTTTTGCATCTGCAACTTTCTCTCTTCTGACCAAATGACTCCTTGGATTCAGGGCTGCAGCAGGTGATTTCACAGCGACCCTTGTCGCTGGAGGGGGAGGAAAGAGAGCCGCATTCGGACACTGAAACTTCTCTCTGGAGAATCTTTACGGGGCTGCAGGAAAGCATCTTAACAGGATTTGCATACATTACTGTAACTCGCCTCCTCTTGTAAATACTGTCTGCGTTTCAGAGCGGCTGGAGGGCGAGGCTTGCCAGAGGGTTCCCGGGAGCCTTCGGGACAAGTCCAGTCTCCCACTCTCGTGCTGGGGGTGGGGGGTTTCCCCCCAGCAGACAGAGGTGTGGAGAGGGCATTTCTCAGTGGAATCGCGCTCTTGGGAGGCAGGAGTTTCTGTCCGAGTTACAGGGCTCAGGTCACCGTTGCCCAGAGACTGAATCACACCCGTATCAGGAAATAACCAAGCAAACCGATTCTCCTTTTCAGCTGTCCCGGGGGAATTCGCTCCCTCGGGCCCTTCCTTGGCTCATTCCCCATCCCTGTTCCCGCGGNAAAGGTCCGCGGGGATGAGCGTCCGCCCCACGGGAACCCATGGGCTCCGTGGGCACAGCCAGGGCTCCGGCAGAAACCGCAGCCGCACTCGGCTACCCCATCCTCACCCGGGTACCAACCACAGCGCCTTTGACACAGCTTCGTGACGCAGCAGGTGCGCGTTTAGCATCACCCGCTGGGGTTTATGCTTCTCGGTGTACCTGGCAGCCCCTGCGTTCCCTGCTAAGCTCCCTGTCAGGTGCCTGGAGACACCGAGGGAATTGCCAAAGCCGGGCGACAGCAAACGCTGCTTGTTCAGAGAGGAGCGTGTTAGAGCAGGGCATGCCCTACCCACCGTTGGCTGGCACGCTGCTGGTCCTGGCCCAGGCCTGGCCCTGGCAGGCTTGCTTCCTTTGTTCCAGAGACCTGTTAATGCTACTTTTGGTAATACTCAAATGGGTGGTTGTGTGCCAGTACTGTTACCGGAGGAGGGGGGAACATAAAAAACTTATAAAGTCATTGATATGACCAAATTGTCCTGGGAGAAACCTTTCTTGAACCTTCCAAGTGACTGTGGAGACAGCAGAATCAGTTTTGGTTGCATTTCTGAAACCATTCAACTGCACAAGCCCAGTACTGAAGGTGTATCTGGTAAGGGTGCAAGCATTGTGCTTTTTGGGGACTTGAGATTTCCTTTTTTGTTTTGCCACCGGTTCTGTGGCTTCAGGAAAGTCTCTCCATGCACACCAGTTGCTCGGTTTCTGCATCTATCAAGTGTAAGCATGAATTTTGGCTGCTGGGAAGTGAAGGTGGTTGGGGATTTACTTTGCAGGAAATAATCTTGTGTGACATGGATTGATGGGATTGTAGCTCTGAGGTGATGACAGTGCTTACTTCATCTTTGTACAACCTAAAAAACTCTGGAAAGAATCCCCCAACCCTTCATTTTAATAGCTTGTCTGTTTTCAAGTTGTGTTTGAGGGAAATTTTAAGCCTGCACAGTAATTTCCTGCTGGTACCTAGTCAAACCCCACTGTGACATTTAGTCACACATGTCAGCTACAGACTCGGTTAAACAGATCGCGAGGCGACTGCACAGGGTTGGAGCTGCTCATGGACTTAGATGCCTGATACTTTCTCTCACACTGAAGTGGCTGTGTATCTGTTTGAGCACCTATTTTTTTTTTCCTTCTCTTTGACAGTAGTTGGCTTCAGATGGCTGAGAAAACACCCAGAGGCCCACAGGACAGAGGCCCACAGGACGTCCCTGGCTCTTCTCCTGACGAAAATGAATTTCCTTTTGGATATCCCACTAACATTTGTGAGGATGTGCCTGATCCGAAGTACCTGTGCAGCAACTGCAATAACATTCTGAAGAAAGCCCTGCAGACGCTCTGTGGGCATAGGTACTGCTCAGCCTGCCTCTCCTGGATCGTTCGGTAGGTCCCTGCCTCGAGAGGGTCACGCTGCCGGGGCTGCGCCTGCGGCTGCATCGTGCCACTGAGCTCAGCAGGTGAGGCTGTGGCTGCCCAGCCTGCTGGCCTGTGGTCGGTTTGCTGTCTGGAGGTATGGACCTGCAGGCTGCTCTTCACCTCCTCCTGGTTTCCCAGGTGGAAATCGACAGGGTGGGGAAGGCTGGGTTACTGGTGCCAGGTTTTCTATCTGTAAGGATGAGGAAATGACTTTGATTTAACCATGAAGATCTAGTACAGAGCTGACTTAATAATTCCGCGGGACTTTAAAGTCCTTTGGTAAGTGATGTCATGGGATTTTAATAAACATTATCTTCGACGGGTTTTTTAATAACTGACTGGGTCATTACACGTTTAAGGTGCCGCTGCCATTAGGGACAAACAATGACAGCCTTAGCCCTTGAGAACCTGAAAACCAGGAGCAGGGTGGGGATTTGCTTTGACTGATTGCCTGCTTCTGCCCTGCCTTTCCTTTGCACAAACACACCTCGATCCAGAGCCTGCGGGAAGGGCAGGTCTGCCCTGCAGGCGAGAGGGGAAACTGCACTACAATTCCATCAACACCAGCTGACTTTAGCTTTCATGTTTTGGAAAAGAGCAGCTGTTAAGACTCAAGTGCCTGGGCATTGGTACTGGCTAAAAAAGGCGAAAGCCCGTTTCCTGTGCATCCTCACCAGTGCTATTTCTAGGCTAACTGGTGTGCCAGTTTGTGCAGTCCCAGTTCAAATCACAGTACAGGGCACATGAAAAGCTGAGTCAATGTGCTGGCTGCGTGTGGTTTGAAGATAAATGTGTAATCATGGAAATGTGTATTGAAATTAGTGTATTTGACCAAGTTAGATAAAGCCATTACTGTAAATCTACAACAGAGTCCCTTCGTGAAGCAACGTAAACCATAAATTCAGGAAGCTGTCAGCAGAACATAAATGGAATCGTTCTATCTTCCCACTAGAGCCTCGTGGCACAAATGGGAGACTGGCTCAAACTGAGGAGTCTGGTTTGAAGTCACTTACACTCTGGTCAGATGGGTGCTTTTCTGATGAGCTTCCCAGTCTGGGTTAGTTAAACAGCACTGCAATGAAACACATCTCTAGTAAAGCTGAGGGTTTTTCACTTTTCCTATACAAATCTCTATGTTTGAATATTTTGAGAGCAGATAAACCCTTTTTTAGCTGCACTAGGCTGTTAACCCTTGAACTCAGTTCTGCACTGGTTCTGTTCTATCTTTGTAGTTGGAAGCCTATGTATCTACCCTGGGAAAATGGGCATTTTCTGTGCTTTAAAATACTTTAATTTTGATGTTACCTCTTCTACCTGGTGTGTTTACATAATTGAAGAGATAATCAGGTTCCCATCTTTATTTTTTTTAATGATCCAGGCTGCTCTTACTTTGTTAAAAAGACAGATAAGATTTATGAGCCTAGTCCTAGTCTTGGGGAATAGAACAGGGTTTTTTGACATTGCTGTGTTCGAGAATTGGCCCCTTTAATGAACAAGGACCATGGATTCTGAGTGGAAATTACAATTTCCATGGTTTTATTTGTGTCAGCGTCTCTACAAAGACCTCCTACAGTACAGCACACCAACTGATTGTTATTTCATTCATCTTTCTTTTTGCCAGAAACAATAAAAATGCAATTTGCCAGAAATGTAAAGAGGAAGATCCCAGCACTTTAAGTGAGGGAAGCCTGTTGGCAGAAGAAAGGGTAAGTTGTAGATCACAGTTCATTCATTTATTGTAACTGTTCTCTGGGATACTCCGCAGTCATCACTGGACTACAGTTTAGGAGAGAATAATACAAGAATTTAAATTGTTTGAGCCATTTGGATTTCCCACAGTCTTTGATTTAAAAAGTATAATGGCAGCCTTAAGACTTTCCAAATCCATCAGGTATTACAACATAAAATCCCACACTCTTTCCTATAATTAACTGTGCATAGTCTCAGAGTAACTGGTGCTTTCTTGCAGCAGCAGGTTTAACTGTTACTTACACTCCTTCGTAAGTATCCCAGTGGATTTTCCAATCTCTTGGTTTCTGTACCCCTCAAACATGTTACCAAACTTACAGGTGGAGCATCTCTTGAGAATAAGAGCTGGAGTGTCATTAGCTGGCCTAGAGAGTATTTTGACAGTCGGGGTATCCGGAGGAAATAGTGGAAAATTTAGAGCTGAACATAATAGTTGATGAAAACAGTGTACTGGCAAATGTTTCGTGTATAATTTAGTGGTGCAGATCTCTTCTGCTGTTGTGTGATTTTCCAGGCAGACAGCTGCACTGGTCTATATCCCGAGTACAGGCTGGGCCACAGGGCTCAGTCACAGCTTGTCTGTTTCCCTCCTGTCTGATACCTGCAGGAATACCAAGAGACACAAGTTCTGGCCAAGTTTGTTAGGGAAAACCAAAACCTGGTAGGCAGCTCCCGGGGAAGGTAAAAGGTGAAGTTTAGGAAGCGGCTGCAGCAAAAGAATGAATCTGCCATTAATGCTGAACTTGGTAACAACTGAAAAAATCCTTAATGCTGCAATGAGTTTCCCAGCAACAGAACTTCACGTGTCACATAACCACAGATAGGTGCAGCTAAACCTGCATGAGCTTCTGTTGACTGTCAAGTTCTCTTGTAACTTTGGGATTTCTTTGCTGTGGGATTCTCACTTTGTTGGGACTTTTCTTGAAGAGTGGGGGTGGGTTGTTGTAAACAGGATTTATTCTTTATATATATTCCTGATAACCTCTGCTTCTTCTTTGCTGTGGTTCTGCTCAGTGTTTGTTTCCTATGCTACCTGTTTCTGTGTTTATATTTTCAATAAGACACCTGCACAAGCAGAAGAAAGGCCCCGTGTGGGTGCCTATTTGCTGTAGCTGATCCCGTGATCTGTTTCTGCAGAAACTCCCATCCCTTCCCTGTTATAGTTTTAATTTATGACCCCTTCCTATGCAACATATACTTCAAGTCTTATCACAGTGTTGTTCATCAGTATCAGTTAACGAGCATCTGCATCTATCACTGAACTCAGTGAGAGGCACTGGGGCATCCTCCCAAGGAATCACACCTTATCTGCTGTCCTTCATGGGCCTGGCTTAGGGGACAGTTCTCTGCTGTGAACTGAACTCCTTTGTGTCTCCCCCCTCTCTGGCTGTGTTAGAGCAACTGAAGGTCCTGGTCCAGCTGCAGAGGATCAGCCTTAGCTGGAGAGAAAGATGCTGGATTTATCCTGGAAAGCTTTTGAGCAGATAGATCCATTTGTTAAACTTGTTGCTAGCTGATCTTCCCAACCATGAGCTGGGGATTGGAGTCCTCCTTTAGCTCCAGGCCCTAAGATACAGGAGGGGAGGAGTGCAGCTGGCAGTGGTTTTGGGATGGGACGTGGCAGGGGGCATCTGCTTGTGTCACAGGCAGGTCTGGGCAGCTGTGTGTCACAACAGCCACCCGTGACCAATGTCAGCAGCCCCTGCACCAACATCTTCCTTTGAAACAGCTAAAGTGAAAGAGGGGAGATGTTCAACGACATTAGATCAAGTCAGAGAGAAATATTTTTCAGTTTCCTTCTGTCTGACCCAAAGCACTTTTTTGTCAGTGTTCTATAATTTAGTAATAATTGTCCAATTTTTCACGGTTAACATAATAAAAGAAATGTAAATAGTGAAAAAAAAAACCACTCTCATATGGTTTACATTCCTTGAGCACACAGTGCCATGCTAAGTGGAAACAGCTCTGGTCTGAGAAATGCACTCTCACTGCAGAGCAGAGTCCTCTCTGCAGCACATTTAGGAGGTGTTAATGACCCCAGTAATGAAAGGCATTAATTAAGAGTGGCACATGGCAGCACCCTATAGTTAGGGTCCTGTCAGCACATTCATTACATGTGACATATTTCAGGCTTCTGTGAAAAGAAATGAAATAATAGCTCGAGTTGGCTAGACCTATTTTCAGCAAATTTATATTCTATCCAATAGTTTATTTTTGAACTGTAAGAAAGAAATTATTTAATAATGATTTGTCTTCTACTACCCATAAGATGAACTTGCTACATTTGAGAGTCTTACAGCATACAGTAAATTATAAAAAAAAGGGAGGGAAATTTATCAAGATCTGAAATTTCAACACAGTCACCATATTCCTATGTCAAAAATGCATGTGGGGTACTTTCTGACTGGAGTCTTTTTCCTTACTGTGTTTGCTTTCCAGGCTTTCGGTGATGCTGCCATTAACAAAGAGATTTCTGAACTCAAAGTACACTGTGTGACCCTCGGATGCAGCTGGTCTGGTATCATGAAACAATTTGAAGTATGTTTCAAGGCAGTTGATTGGAATTAACACTTGCTCTTACTTGAATAGGGACAGAAAGACAATGAAACTAGGTTCTCAGCAAACACTAATTAATGCAACGTCATTAGACTCAGCGATGGTGTCATGGTTTGTACCAACAGGGTATCTGAAACCAGGCCATTAACTTCACTAGGGCTTGGCCAAACCCAGAACGTCCAGAGTGATTGTGAAGTTAATGTTGCATGAATTTACCTCAGATAGGATTTTTTTTTCCCCCTGGTAAGTTTACTTATTGTTTAAAAGTAAGGCTGCTGCAGGCAGGTTTAGACAGCCCAGAATACTTCAGGCTCCAGGACATGGGCAATATCCTTAGTATGTTTTTATAAAAGAAATAATTTCCTCTTGTGTAAATGACTCTGATTGGTTGAATGTGTTCATCATTCTTTTCAGACTGATGTGAAATGCCCCAGGTGAAATATTTAAATGGGCCACATTTGTGAATCTGCCATACAAAGAAAAAATGCAGAATATTCTGATAGTAAAGCAGCTCTGTTTTGGTCCCCTGGTGTAGGAACAGAGGCTCTTTCTGCATTTATAACAGGGAGTCTGCTGCATACCTTGTATGGCTGTGTATCAGATCAGCATCTGGGGTGCTCTTGCCTTTTCTTTGCTAATTTTGCCTAATTTTTCCCTTTGAGTGTATTCCTCTTGAAAGAAAAATCTCCCCACTTTCCTTAGCCTCACAGTTTTGAGAACTGGAGCCCCTCTCAGCATGAATACATGGCAAAATTGATGGGAGAGTTGGGCGTGTGATTGAAATTGGCATTTCTGAGCCCGTTCTATAGGGGACAGCCATCTCCCTTGAAAGACAAAATCAGTTGTGACACGGGGCCTGCAGAAGCTGCAGTAAAAGAGGTCAGAGCAAAAACTGTTTATTGAAGTGCTGCCTTTCTAAGACTCTGAAAATAGACCTCTTGGGTGTAGATATGAAAGAAGCAATGCTGATTCTTTTCCTTGTTGAGAGGATGCAAATAGTGAAAAGGAAACATTTTAAAAGTTATTTTGAATATAGGTAAGGGTCGTGTCCTAATTCTGGCACAGAAGGTGTCAGATGTCCATTCTTTTATGCTGTGCAGAGATGTCAGCAGGCTAACCATAATCATCCCACCAGCCAGAGCAGGATGGTCTCAGTGCTCAAAAAACCCACCCAAAACCCCTCAACAAACCACCAAAAAACACCTTGAAAAAAAGCAGATAGAGATCCTCTAATGCAAGGAAAAAAGCTGGGGCCAGGTTCATGCTGTTTTGAAAGAAAAGCACCAGAGACAGATCAAGGGAGGGCTCACATTTGAGTTTATCAAAAGTTATTTGTTGTTTGAAGTCAAGAATGAACACAAAAGCCCCGGGAAAGCTGGAGAACTTTTCATCAGCAGTCTCAGCAACCTTGTGGAGTGGGGACTTCACCCAGGCTGAGCAGAACTGCAAAGATCTAGGCCAGCAGAATGGAGACTGTTTATGGATAAATGTGTATCTGCAGTTCACGTTTTGGTTTATAACTTTTTTCCTTCCAGGAACATCAGAGTTTATGTGAATATGCTTTAATCCCTTGTCACACTGGTTGTGGACACATGGTGATGAGAAAGAAACTTGCGGATCACTTGGAAAACGGATGTGTTAATAATGTGACAATGTGTCAGAAGTGTAAGAGGAGCTTATCCAGTAGTGAATACCAAGTAAGAACATTTCTCTGTTTCAAATTAGGCCTTCATATTAGTGTCTTAAATAATCTAACATGACATTTTTCATCCTGATTTCACGAGTGCTGTTACACTTGGAGAATATTTGATTTGCCCGAGTTTGTTAATTTTCCCCTGCATGAATGAGCTGTGTTTGACAGTCTGCTTGTGATGTTACAACAGAGATGGAAATACCCATGTGCTCACCCAGAATTTAGCTTCTTCCTCAAAGCCTGTGTCCCAGTATGAGGTAGGTAAGGAGCAGAACACCCCAGACAGTAGCAGGGAAGAGATTTTGAAAGTGGCTGGAGCTTTATTCAAGCTAAAGCCTCCCACAGATGTGTCAGGCCCATGCCTGCTCACACTGCTGTGTGTGTAGAAGGCTTGGAAGATGTTCTTGTCCCAGCCCCACTTAACTTCAGACCCTGTGGGCTCCAGTATGTCAGAAAATGTTGGGCAACGTTTTTTTTGGGGTGTAGTGTAACGAGCATTGTTCTCTCCAGATGATTTAAAGAGAATAATTGCCAACCTCAGAGTGTTGTCCTGGAGCAGGAAGCACAGTGACAGACGAGCTACGTGGCAGGAGGGTTGTTGTGAATATCTCAGGAGCCTGCAGTAAGTGGGAGTGGAGAGCTCAGCATGTTGGAACTGCCACAGACTCGTGCCTTTCCAAGGCCTGAGCTGGGAGATTTACTCAGCATGGGGGTAACAGTCCTTCTGGGGTAGGAATAGATCACTCTTGCTAAAACGTGCTTCTTGGAAGCTTTTGCACGTGCTCTTCATATCTTACTCTCAGAGAGGGAGGAGTTATCTGGACCCAGGCACATTTTACCAGTGTTACATCCAGTGTGTGTTTCAGAGAGACCGTAAATACCAGAAGGTGGCAACACTTAATCCCTTTCAGCCTTCTGTAGGAGCAGTAGGCTGGCTGGAGGAGGAAACCTGAGCTCTGAGTGTTCCCTGGGCACCTTCTCTTCTCAGGTCTGTGATACCACAGATCCACCCCAGCGGGCTTTGTTTTCCTGCAGTGAAGAACTGTTTTCCTCCCACTCATTCCGGTTAGCTATCATCTAATTAATTTTTTGGTTAGGAAGCCTTGGCAACTAAGCAGGGGATTGGCTTTGAGATGTTGATTTTTCTCTGCCTGCCTTAGTGTTTGTACAGTTTTGCTGGTTACATGATCTGCTTTATTAAATCCACTGTAACGTGGCATATGAGCTTGGATTATTTTTGTGTATTCCATGTACCCAGAACCCCCCGGGAGCAAATAGGAAGCTTTGGGCACTGCTCTCACTCTCTCCATCTCAGCCCAATGAGTTATTGGTCTTGTGATTTTTGCATATCTATATTTTAAAGAAACTTCTCACTCACCCCTCTGGCCCTCACGAACTCGGTGATCTGAAGGAGTCAAGTAGCAGAAACAACAAAAAAACCCAAAGGCATTCTTTGTGCAATAGCTGAGATCCAGAGTATTAAAAAAAAAGAGTGAGAAAACCCTGTGGCTGTACTTCTGAGAAAGAGAAACCTCAGGACTCTTTGCAGGGGAGATTTGAAGATTGCTGGAATGGCCTTATCAAAAAAAAAAATAATTCTAGACTGCTGTAGGAAATGTTCAGACATGCAGAGGTGTTTATAAAGATTAAAGACAGCCCCCCCCGAACAGTACGAACGGAAAGCTGACAGTTGCTGTGTTAAATACCTGCATTACAGTTGTATGAACCAATGGCAGGAGGATTACTTCAGGATTACTTGGAGCCAGAAGTGGCAGGAAGTCTCATGTTAGTGGTAATGCATTTTGCATTAGCACGTCGTGATGGAAAATTTGGATCCCAGCCTCCCGAATGTTAATAAGCAGGATGCAAGAAGGGGCTGTGCACCGAGCAAGCTCTACGAAGGCAATGCATGAAGAGTTTATATTTGGGTTTCCTGTACATTTGCTTTCTGTTCTGTAATCCACCTGCACGTCATTGCACATCTGTGTGTGTACCCGTGTGTGTGCCTGGGTATGCACAGAGCTGTGGTTTGAACTTGTACATCGCCACTCTTGTATCAGACAGCCCAGGGTCACCTTGCAAAGTGTCTCAGGTAGTTTCCAAAAGCTCTGGGCTCCCTAAGCAAAAGATCCCACTTTGTACTTGCCCTCACCAGGTATCACAGCTGGAGGTGTGTCCCTGGAGAGCCTGCTAGGCTCAGGAGAGGAGTCGTTGGCTTAGAGGCTCCGCTGGAGAAACCTCTGAGTCTGCAATGCACTGCACCAGGGACAGCAGCCCCTGCTTTTAGCAGATGTGCTTTGGTCCCAAATCTCTGAATGCTAGCTCCTCAAAAAATAAGGCAGAGAACTCTGCAGCCTCTTGCCTAGTGAGGCCCAGAGTGGGCACCCCCTGGACAGGGGTCTGGATTTTGCACTGTCTGTTGTGGAGCTCGTAGGGCTCCTAGGGAAGGTACCCTTCTTTCCTTTGCTAGTCCTGAGATCCACACCTTACAGAAAAAAACAAGACACTTACTCCAAGTTTTTTCTTCCATAACACAGTTTCTTGTAGAAGAGCCTCCCAAATCCCCAGCTTTCTCTCGGATGGGAGCAGCATTCCCAAACACAAGCTTTTGTTTCAACGCCTCCTAAACAAAGATGCTCAATGATGTTAATAATGTACTGAAGTCTTTCCTTTTTCTTTTACTGACAGGAACATTCATGTGAAGGCAATTTATGTAAGGAAAAAAAACATGTGCCAGCAGAACCACCAAAGGAAACGGTGGGTAGAGAGGAGTGAATGCAGGGCAGCTTTGCTTCCATTCATAAAAGCACCACCTGTTCATTTACATTAAATGAACATTCTGTGCATTCTTTAAGAGCCCGGAGAAGGCTGGAGTGGCTGTGGGCATGGCATTAGCCACTGTGGTGGTCCACTTGGCTTAGCAGCATCTTATTTATGAGAAGCTGTTACTGGGGAGGTCACTGTGGTTTGTTAAATGACATTATATCATCATGGGGTTGTTAGATAGACATTTAACTGCCAGGCTGCATGCAAGAAGCTTGCAATCAACCACTCTCTTCATTGATTTACCAGTGAATTTTCAATGCTGGTTGGCCCCTGTAAGCTGTGGTAATGCCTTGGCTTGAATTAACCTGATTTGTAGCTGCTGGGATTACAGCCTACTTGTTTACAGGTAAACAGAAGAATCCTTTTCCATTGGTATTGGATTATTGTCTTTCCTTTTTTCCCCAACAGAACCTCTATACACCCCTAATCAGCAAGGATGGCTGTCGCTTTTCTGCAGTTGGCTGTTCATTCAGGGTGAGTGAAGCTCCTGCCCTGGGGAAGGTCTCAGCCGGTGTCCAGCGCAGAGCTGGGCCTTTGGTCTGTCCAGCCTTTGTGAGCAAGGCTGTAGGCCTTGACTGAAATTCATTGGTAAGAAAGAGAAAGCCTACCCACTTTTAGTAGACCAGCAGGGGTGGTGCTGGAAGCACCGTGGTTCCAGGGTGGGTGTAAGGTGGGGTTCACCCAGTGCTACACTGCGTCCTGTGCTGAGCATTCACCTCAGGTAAAAACAGAGGTTGGTTACAATTCTGCTGGTTTATCAGATATGCTGCTCTGCTTCAGATGCTCCCTTCAAGGTAACATCTCTTAAAACAGGAATGTATCTTCTTTGCATTTTAACTGGCATCTGTTGCCTTGCCTCATCTTTTGTGCCCAGTATATGTATTAAATACTGACTGATTTGAGAACCTTGCTGGGCCTCTGCCTGGTGTCCAGTTTAATACAGAAATTTTAGCCAACTGTTTTCTTTTTATGTGACACGTGTACAGTGTGAACACGCAGTTGGTTGTGCTCTCTGCATGTCTCCTGTGAGAGTCAGACACGGTGTAGCTGGGGACCTGGGCCTGGCAGTTTTTCCTCCTCTGTCTCTCCTGAGAAGCTAAGAGACCATTGCTTGATTTGGCCCCAGGCCAGTTACAATGGGTGTATGTTGGGTGGATTGACAGTGTCTTGTCCTTCCAGGGAAGCAAAGAGAAGATAAAGGAACACGAAAAAGCTGCTGTTGGGGCCCACATGCTGCTTCTGCTGCAGCACATAAAGCAGCTGAAGACAAGTTTGTGCACTGCTGCCAAAGCTGCGAATGGCTTCGTCCCACCGTCCGAGCTGAATGCAAACGGTGCAGGAAAAAGCATCTCTGACCTGCAGGTGCCAGTGGGGCTGGAAATCAATGGGGATGTGGAAATAGACTGTTTTCCTGGATCTTCTGGTTCTGAAGATGAATCTGTTCTGCAACAACTTGTGAGGGAGAACGTTATTTCTGAGCTAGAAAATAAGCTGCATGTGTTTGAGAACATTGTGGCGGTGCTCAATAAAGAGGTGGAGACCACTCACTTGGAAATCACAGCCTTTCGGAGACAGAGTGAGCTTGATCAAAATATAATCCGAGGCCTTGAACTGAAGGTAAATAGTTATGATATCCTCTGTGTGCTCCTTCAGTAGTTAACAAATATTTACATACATCAGCGAGAGGTGCTGTGGAGATCAGGACAGGGATGGGCACAGGAATTTGAGCTGTGAAGTCTTAACGTTCTGAACACATCTATGGGATCTTTTTGATCTTTTGGATACATTTTGAAATGGGGATCTCTGGTATTTGTTACCTTGATCCCTGTTTAGGTAGAGATATTCCTGAGAGGTTTGGGTGTTCAGACTTTGCCACGATCAGACTGTGAGCAAGGAAGACAGCTGTTTAATTGACAGATCCTCTTAAAGCATCATTATGCCTGGAGGACTAAACAACAATCCATCCAGTTATTTGCCTTATGTGTTGACACATAACTGTCATTTAAAGAAAAAATCAAAGGACACCCTCCAGAACATGAGGACTCCAGAACGATCCTGATGCTCCTGCAGCACAGCAGCCTGGAGAAGGGGTGCTGACTGAGGATGGATTTGATTTTCCTAGATTGCAGAGTTGCACCGGTGCCTGACGCAGAAGGGTGTACACCTGAGCAATCTCCACAAGAGCCTCCTGTTCTCTGAGCAAGCTTCCTATGATGGGGTCTTTCTGTGGAAAATAACAGATGTTGGCAGGAAGCTGCAAGAGTCTGTGACTGGAAGAACAGTCAGTTTGAGTTCACCAGGTAAAACACAGGACACATCCGTGTGGTAGCAAAACCCTCTGGTTTCCCCAGCAGGATGCTTCTTTCTGCTCACACGGGCAGGAGGTCCTTTGAAAAATAGCTCCTTAAACTAAGACACTGTTTATGCCAAGGCCTCATGCTCTCTGCCTCTGTGCTGTGCTCTTCCACGCAGTTCTGGTCTGTTCTGGGCTCTCATTTTACAATTTGCTTTCTGCCACAGCTCCTAACCCCTGCGTGTCTAACCCCCAGCCTGCTGCCTGCTGGTACCAAAAGGCTTTCTGGGGCAGTTAGTTCCTGTGTGGGAAGTAATTTGATTAGGTGAAATATGCTTGTGTGGCTAATAACAGGTAATTTTCAGTGAGGCTTGAAGCACTAAAAGGATTCCAACCCCTGGATTTTCATTGCTTGTAATCTCCAGGGTGTACTGTTCTCTTCTCTGTGGTGGCAAAACACATCATACGCTATCGTTCCCCATATGCCAGAGCGCTCTTTGTGTCTTGTTTTCAAAGGAAGCTTCACTAATGAAGAGTTCTGATTTTCAGCTTTCTACACTGCCAAGTATGGCTACAAGGTGTGCCTGAGGGTGTATCTGAATGGGGATGGCACAGGAAAAGGAACCCACCTGTCCCTGTTCTTCGTTATCATGAAAGGAGACTACGACGCTTTGCTCCCGTGGCCTTTCAGGCACAAGGTAAGAAGCGTAACCTTCTCCTGTCTGATCTGAGCACCACCTCCCCACTTCTCCCCCTGAGCACAAGGGGACTTCTCCTCTGGGGTGCAGTGGAAGTTGGAGTGTTTTCCCATTTTCCTCTCTGCTAGCCATACTGTAATCCTGGCTCAGGAATTCTCTCTGAGTGGAGTCGCTTACGCACTGGGAAAGCCGCTCCTACCGAGATTGCGTGCTTTGCTCGTGGGATTTTCAGACCCTGGAATACTGGTGTTTGTTCTGTCCCAACCTCTGCCCACTTGGGCTGAGGCCAGAGGTGTAGTTTTTCCTGGCTCTTGCTATACACAGATGATACCAGTTTGTGAAGGAATTGTGATTTGCTGCCCCGAAGTGCAGGTGACAGAAATGGGAGGTCAGAGCTCAACTTCCCGACGTGCTATGGATGTCTCACATGAACCTGCTCTTATTCTTTCTCCTAAGTGCAGTCTGATAATGGCAGCAGTGGTTAGAGAAGCAGTGGAAGTGAGCTCTGTTCCAGCTCTTGCCTCTGTGGGGTAGTAATGCTGTAAACTTTTCATAGAAATAGCCTTGCTGCCATTTAGTGGCCTAAAAAAAAAATAGAAATCCAAGTTTCCAACCCTCACTGTATTCCAGAATGCTTCCATGCATTTCACATTTCAAGGTAAAGAATGGTGAATTAATGCAAGTGCTAATGAGATGGGGAGATCCTGTACTGATATTTAAGTTGTGTTTTTTATATATTTGCTTAGAGGCAATGGAGTGGTTTCTTTTGATTCCAAACCACAGCAACAGAATGGGTGTGATGACTGTAACCGAACTCAGGGTTTCTTTAAGTTCTCAGGAGAGAGAGGAAAACTCTTTGGACTGTGGAGTTCTCTACCAAGAAAAAATTCCTTACTTTATCGAGTTTAATTTTATTTTGTGGGTGGCAAAGTTTTACATGCTTCCTCTGGGAACAATCTCCCTTGTTCACATAACACTGACCTTGCAGGTTGCGAAACGTTGGTTGTGCTTTGTCTGTGACTATTGGCAGGGTGTCCAGCTGCTCTGGCAGCGTGTGTGCCCTTCTGCCTCTGGTATTTTCTGGTTAGTTTTTGGTTCGGTAGCTCACTGGTGCCACATTCTGTTTTTCAGGTTACATTTATGTTGCTTGACCAAAACAACAGGGAACATATCATTGATGTGTTTCGGCCGGACTTGACGTCTGCTTCCTTTCAGAGACCGGTGAAGGATATGAACATTGCAAGTGGCTGTCCCATGTTCCTCCCTCTGTCCAAACTGCAGTCACCTAGATACGCCTATGTGAAGGAAGACACGCTTTTCCTTAAATGCATTATAGAAACAGATCAGTAAGCCTGAAACAGCACGCACATCAGCTTGAGACCTTGTATTAGTTTTCATGCGCACACGAAGTCTGGAGAGCCAGAGCCTGTGCTCCCTGGAATCGATTCCCATCAGCTGAAGATCTGCCTGCTGGTGTTGGCTACTGCGGAGCGTGCCCGGTGCCCCTGGAGTGTGCTGCTGCTGATCAGTTGGGGATTATTTCACCCAAACAGCCCCTGCTCCCTGTTTAGATGCCGATTACAGTCGCCCCCCTGCAGATGCTCTTGTTCTCCCCCCTGCCTGGCCCAGGCGTGGGGTCATTCATTATACAGGGAGCACGGCCGCGCTCCCTGGAGCACTCCTGGGTCAATGGGTGCCTGGGATGTCTCCTGGGATGGGTGGAGAGAGCGTCTGGCAGCCCTCTTGAGGGGGGTGCTGTTTGGCTGTTCCCCCACCGGGGACAAGGGCAGATTCCTTCCCCTGAGGCACCCTCTGATCGGGTGTCTCTGTGCTTATTGATGACCTTGCAAGCAGTGAGTTGTGGATAACATTTGTAGCTTGAATTCCTTATACCAAGTGATTTATTCCCTGCTATTTATTTTCGACCTCTCTTTCTGTGCTCTATAAAGGGATCTTCTATTGCATCAGCAGTCGGTGACCACATTACACTGTGCCTTGGGGAAATTGCCTTTTGCTTTTCCAAAGGAGTTGCTTGACTTCCCCGTTTCAGACATGGAGCTCTGAGGGGTTTTAACCCCCAGGAAGTCCAGAGCTGGAGTAAGGACCCCTCAGCAGCTTCATTTTAAAGTGCTCAGTCGCTTTCTGAACCTTCAAGGCAAGTGATGTAATAGAAAGTAGTTATCTTTTTCTTCTTCTTGCTTAATTCTCATTACATGCTCTGATGTCTTTTCACACTCTAAAATACAGGGAACTTTTTAATAGCGATAAGAAATTAAGGATTTTTTTAATAAGCAAGTCAAGCTTGGAAATGCCTGGATGTGTGCAAAGCTCCGACGCTGCACCTTTAACCCCAGCACGCAGCCAGCCCAGCCCTCTTGGTTCCCTTCTTAACCACCGTTTGCCAGACCCAGCGGCGCTGAGCTGGGGTTTGCTGCAGCTCTTTGGGAGCTTCCAGCAGACCGGAGAGGGGCCGGCCAGGCCCAGACCCCGGGCCAGCCCTTGCAGGCAGAGGCAGGTTTGTCCGTGGGAGTGAAAAGCCACCGTGCGATTCACTTTATTCACTCCGCGGTATTTTCCCGTGTCTGGGCTGAAAACACAAAAGCTGGCAGACAAAGGGAAAGGAGAAACAGTTTGTCCACTTACATTTTGCCAACCATGGAAACCACGGCCGGCTCCCAGAGCTGCTGAAATGCCACGTGCTGTGCCTGACCTCCAGCCTCCCTGCCGGCACTGATCCTGCGCCTCTCTCGTTTCCGTCTTGCCAGCATCCTTTAAATTGATTAGTTGTGATCGAGTATCAGCTTCCCAAAAACCTCACTCCATAAAGAGAGAGCCATCAGAGCTGGGTGGGGAAGAGCCTGGCTGTTCTGCCCCGTCTCACACACAGACTCTCTCTGTATTTTTCTTTTATCTTTAAAGCATTCAGGGACCCAAAGTTATTTTGGCAGTGATGTGCCAGCCCCTGTAACCACACCTGAAAATCCGCTTTTCGTGGCGGGGTAATTTTGACAAGTGCTGTATTTATTACAACCATTCATATTTTCTTACAATTTTATTTATTTCCTAAATAAAGCTCGCTAACTTATGCAGGGTTTGCGAGTTCTTTTCACCCTAAAACTGGGGCTCGAGTGACTCGGGGGTACGTCGATGGCTGTTTGCTGCAGAAGCAGCCCAGCAGTGCTGCACTGAGCAGCTTTACCTGGCACAGGGCCCGGCTGGGTGCGTGCTGCCCAGTGACCCCATATTAACCAGCCCCTCTCCCCAGGGGTTGGTAATGCTGACACTCGGCCGAGGCGCTCGGCGTGAAGCACCTTGGCCGTGGTCCCTCAGGAAATCAGTGGGAATTTCAGGAATGAATGAACCCTGAGCATCGCTCTTGGCAGTGCCGTATCGATAGGGTCACCCCGGCCTCTGGAAGTGGGTGGTTTATGGAGATGTAGCACCCAATAGATGGGGTTTTGATCTGGAAAATGGAATAAAGGGTTGAACAGCTCCCACCCCTGCAGTGCTGCCCGCCCGCCCGGCCAGGCTCGGTGCAGGGGGGGATCTGGGCACGGGGAGGTGAGCGTGGGTGATAATGGCACAATCTGGCACAGCGAGCTCATCTCCAGAGCCTCTTCTGGCTGCTGCAGCCAGAGCAGGATGGAGGCGGCAGCTGATCTTAGGAGAATTTCCTCAGATCAAGATCGTGGTGGGCTCTGCCTGGTTGCCAGGGGTGTCGGAGTCTCTCCACACCCGTGTCAGCTTTCCTGGCAGTTCTGTTCCCTGGCAGACTCCGGACTGCTGATAATCATCACTGCACTAAAAGGGTTTGCTTACTGCAGTTCTGCAGCTGGCTGAGCAGTGCCAGCATCCCCCAGTAAACGCAGACCTTCACTCACCACCTTTCACTTTTCCCCAGGAACAAAAAGGGCTTTTCTTCCATCCTTTCTCTCCACGGGGGATGTCTTTTCGGAGCCGTGCTCAGGAGCTGCAGACACGTACATAACATATCTGTGTTCAAATGATGTCAGGGCTCCATTAACACAACTTGCACAGCTGTAAGAACACTTAGGAACTCTTCATGTCTTATGCAACTCCATCAGTTAAGTAAAAAAAAAAGAATATATGGATTAAATTCATGCTAAATAATAAAAAGACGTGAAACCCAATGCCTACAAGCTCTTCTTTTTAAAGGCACAGCTGGCATAAACCAGCTGAATGTCAAATTTAACTGCTCTGCTTCTAATTACAACCACACCTTTGACTGTGCCCCTCGGTGTATCACTTTTCTCCGAAAGGGCTCGAACCAGAGCTCGCTCCCCGTGTGCCGCGAGGCTCCGCCGAGCATTACTGTGTCCGTGTGGAATGCATCGAGCCGCCGCGCTTTCCAAACACAGGGCTCCGCTCCGGGCTCTGGTGTTCCTGGAACAGGCTCCTGATTTTCATCTCTTAAGTCCTTCAGCCACAAAACTGCCTCGGTAAGGAAATGGGTGACACTTACCAGGAAAGAAGATGAAATCGGAGCATGATCAAGGCTTCTCTAATCCAGCAAATCATTTCTGTGGCAAAAAAAATGAGCAGCCAAAGCGATTGTTTTGGGTCTGGACCAAATTAAATGATGCAGAAAAATCAAAGAAAGTTTTAGTGAGCTAAATCAGGATCAGTTGCTCTGTGTTGAATGGCTAGGTTGGCAAAGTCATAGTGCTTCTGTAGCTACGATGGTCTAAAATAATCAAGGGTGAGGTTTTCAGGGAAAGATAGGGGTTGTTTTTTTTCTTTTTTGAATCAACTAATGAAGCTGAAAAAAAACAGGCAAATTTTTAGGCTTATAAGCCCATCTTCAGGACATGACAAGAGCTGATAACCCCACACACTGCTGCTTTGAGCTTAGCTTGGTGGTGTTGGTCAGTCGGGTGGGTTCAGTAAAAAGGTGTTTGAGAGTCATGAAGCCAAGGGAAGAGTTAGCCGAGAGAGAAGTGTGTCAACAGCCTCAAGCTGCTTTGGTTGTAGCTGTTTTTATTGGCGTGGCTGTGTCCTGTTTTACCAGCTGAACCTCTGGATGGAAGTGGCACTCGTGTTTAGAACAGCATCTGAGAGCTGGGGTCTCTGTGCCGCAGCCCCACGTCGCTCGGCCGTGGGAGGCTGTGGAGCTGCATCCAGCAGGAGTTGTTTCTGCAGATCCTATCTCCACACCAGGCCCTCCGGAGTTCATCGGCAGCCTCATGTTTGGGTTTCCATTCAATATTCCTCGGCTTCGGTTTCCAAGACTACAAGCCAACATACAAACCCCTCCTCCCACTCCTGTTTTCAAAGAAAGGAAAACACTCTGAAAAGAAGCTCCCCGATTTCTGGGCAGTTTTCAGAGCAGAAAGAAAGGCAGCGCTGAGAGCTGCTCGCCCCACGCACGCCGCAAGCTCTGCTCAGCCAGAGCTCCCTGATGGGCTGAGCTGTGATTCTCCGGGTGCTCCGTCCTGGCGTGAGCAGCGAGGCACCTTCCCACCACTGCGAGTGTGGGGTGCAGAGGAGAGGCAAAAAGTTTTTAAGGATGAAATGGGGGTGTCAGAGCAGTTGACTCCCCAGGGCTTCATGCAAATCATTTTGCTAATGCTGGTTTTGTTTGGAAATTCAATAGTGAGGAAGGAGCTGGGGCAACCCCACCCCAGGAGGACTGGCTGCACTTGGCCTTGCACCGTCACTTGGGGGCTCATTCATTTCTGATTGTTTGCTTACAGAGGAGTCTGCTGCTAATGGCTCGATTCAAACAGGGGCTTCCTTGATTATCTGTCACAGAGAGCAGGTCAGCATCTTCTGCTGGCTCTGCGGGTCGGGGCACCAAGGTCTCTCCAGTGCATCAAGCAAACACTCATGTCAGCAGGGGCCCTGGTGGGTGCTGTTTCCCCAGCAGAGCGTGTCAGGTGCGTCCCACTGAGGTCCCTGGAGCCCAACTGGTGTGAAACCAACCACTCAGCTGTGTCCAACCACTGTGCCTGCTCCAGTGTCTGTCAGGGGCCGCGAGCCTTTGCACGGTGTCAAAGAAATGGGCTCTCCAGTGGCTCCCCCCAAGGGTGTGCTGGAGCAAGTGTGTGGAGGAGGAGGAGGAGGAGGCTGAGGAGGATTAGGACAGCATCCAGTAGCTCACCACAGCAAGAGCTGGGGCTGGGCT
>VWZY01006120.1:34419-46119 GCA_013399075.1 Chloroceryle aenea | reverse complement strand
GGGAGGGCACGCCCCCCTCCTGAGCCCCGCCAGCCCCTCAACCTCTCCCAGAGCCGAACCGGAGGAGATCGGGAGGATGGGGAGACTCTGGCCGTGAAGCAGAGGAGAGCTGGGACCCCTCCACCACGCCGGGGGTCCCAGCCAGGGCTGGCCACGGGTGGAGGTGGTGCCCGAGCTGGCACCGTGGGCGGTGCTGCCCCGGGGTGAAACCCTCAGCCTTGCCCCGTGTGGATTTAATTTGAGCAGTCGTTATTTTATCGGCCGCCTGTACGCAGAGAGTGTGGCCCAGCTGCACTTTCCTGCTGGAGCCTTTGGCCGAGCCCGAGGCACCAACACGGTGGTGGTAAGAGCAGCGAGGGGCTCTGGTCTTTCTGGGAGGGTCCCCCCAGCATGGCTGGGCACCCCCTGGGGAAGCCCCTTCAGGGGACACCCCACAACCTGCTCGCACAGATGGGTGTCACACTGCTGCTGGGTGCACCCGGACTTATCCCCACGTCCAAGCCTTACAGAGCAGACTCGAGGGGGTCCTGCTGCTAAAGCAAAAAGCACCTCCCTTGCCTCTGCTTTCCCAGCCCATCCCTGAGCCCGTAGGAAACATGCCAGAGCCGGTGGGGGGATTTCCTCCTCCTCATCAACCCATTCAGTAATGTGGTTTGTTTAAAATGAGGGGGAAATGCCCTGTAAACAGCCCACGGGGCAGATGGAGGTGGTAGCTCCTGGGACCTGGACTGTGTGTGATGATGCACCAGCTTTGTTTCCTCGTTCTGACAATCATGGTCCTGGAAGAGATCGACCACAGGATGCTCTCTTGCCTTAAAACCACCGTGGGCACTTCACGGACCGGAGCCAGAGGCCTTTGTTCCCCCAGGAATCTTCATCCTGAACGTGCCAAATGAGCAGACAAACCAAACAGGCTGAAGAGGACAGCGGGGGCAGAGGGGGGGGGTTGTACCAGGGTCCCCGCGGCCATCCCCGTGACCTCGTGGCTGTGCCTTTCTGTTACCAGTGTAGTGTTGATGTTCTTGAGAACATGGAGTTGGTTTGTCTGCAGAAGAGGAGGAGCTGCCCCCTTCTTTAACTAAAGCAATACTGCCAGGTTGTTCAGGAGCAAAGCAGTTGTCTTTTCAAAGAAAAATTCTACTATCAGATGTATTTGTTAGATTTTTTTTTGTTCCTAAGAGATTATATATATATATTTTTAATGTTGTCCTCATCTCTCCCCCATCCCCTCCATGGCTGTCCCATGGGGATGGAGAGTGGGCAATGCCAAGGGTCTGTGAGGTCCTGCTCTCTTAGCCCCCTGTCCCCACAGCCCCAGCCTTGTCCCTGATTTTAGTGACAACCGTGCCAGTGTCATCTGCACGAGGGAGCTGCCAACCAGAGGCCGAAGTGTGCTCCTTAAAACCAGACTTCTGCTTCAGCTGCTGCCAGAATAACAGAGTGGGAGACCCGTGAGGAGGGGGGTTTCATTCACCTCGCTGGCTCCAGGCTTTTGTGCGGCTGCGAGGGGTTGGTGCCGGTGGTGATGCCCCACGCGGGGCCGTGGTGCAGAGCAGCAGTTTCTCTGCAGCCCCGGGGTGTGCCCACGTGGTCTGGGACAGGCGTGAGCTGCCTGGGTGTCCCTGCGAGGAGCTGTTTGAGGCTTGGCAAGTAAAAGCATTTTGCCTCCTTTCTGGGGAGCTCCACGGTGTTGCGCTCGGTGGAGAAGCCAGTGGCCACGAGGTCTGGGACAGGAGGCTCTGTCCAGCTCTGACCATGAGATGGTTTGAGCTGGGCAGGGCCAGGTGTGCTTGGCACCCACAGGGTCTGCATCTCGGCTCCTCCGGAGGGGCCCCGTCCTCTCGGGAGAGGTGCCAGGACCCCCCAGCCCTGGCAGGGAGGGGAGCAGCTCCTGCAGCCCTTGTCCCACCCCATCCTACCTTGGCTTTGTCACCGAAGGATGGCTTCAAGTGTTTCCCTTTCAGGAGTGCCTGTGGAGCTCTTGTTATTGTCTGGGCTGCTGCCTGGGGCTCGGGGGCTGCCAAGACCTGTGCCAGGGCCCAGGGTGTTATTCCCATGGGACGTGCCAATGGACATTGCACTCATGGGAGCACTCACAGCACGTGGCCCCGGTTCCTCACCTGTCCCTCTCTGTTCCCTCTTCTCCTCCTGGAGTCGTGCAGAGAATTCAGTGTGGAATCTTTACGACTATTTTTGTTGCAGAGTATATTTTGCAGTAGCTGTTAAGAGATGTTACACTGACTGTGCACCTTCTAAAGACTGATGGAGTCAGGTTGTTGCTGCTTGTAATAACCACCTCTTGTTATACCCAAGTTGTAATTAAGTCTGATGTACAATTAAAAGGTTTTTTGTTTTTTTTTTAACCTTCACTGGTTCTTTGTAGTGTCAGGATTATTGAATTTGGGCATGAGGGGTCAGTGTGTGCTCCTGGGGGGATGCCCAGTGCCTGCATCGATGCAGCTGGTGCTGCTGGGTTGTGCTCCATGCCCGGCCCTTGGCCAGAGAGGGGCTGCTTGTGAAGCACGAGAATGGCAGAAGGGGGTGAGGGTGGGCACAGAACAGCAGGAGACCCGGACACCCCTCACAGTGATGGGGTTTGGAGAGAGGAGCTGCCCTCACTCACAGTCCTACTGACTGATGGGGTCCCAAATGGGCCCCCATCCACTTAATCTTAGCCTAAAACTTGCACATTGCATGATAGGGTAGCCCTGACAGGGCAAAACCAAAGCTTAGCTTTGGGTGCAGGGCAGAGCTGGCCTGGGGGTGCTGGTTCTTGCTTCATGTCCTTTGGTCCTTCTTGCCAGATCCAGTGCCTGGCTGGGACCCTGTTAGGATTTACGTGCTGAAAAGTTTCCTGCTCTGAGCGCTCAGACCTTTTTCCCTCTTTCTTCTCTCTCCTGCACCCATGAACCTCTGCTGTGCTATCTCTGCTGGGGCCACAGGAGCCCATGGGCACAGCTCTTGATCCTGCAGAACACCCTGTGCCACTTCTCTGGGAGCCAGTGGAGCATCGGTCAGCACGGAGCTGGAGAGAGTTGCTGGGAAACCACGATGGATTCTCCCACCTGGCTCACTGTGGATGCTGCACCCACAAACTGGGACAACACATGAACCTGCCCAGGTGAGAAACGCTCCTGTTTATTTCCTTCCTGGCCACATAAATAACTCAATATTATTCCATAAATTATATCCTGTTAAACTATTAACAGGAGCATCTTCTCACAAGGTTGAGCTTGGCCTGAGTAGAACGTCACCGTTCTACCATGGCTGGGGGGTGCAGGGCTGGGGTGATGCGCAGGTCCTGCTGGCACTCGCTTTCCCTGGACTGGCCACGGATGTTGCCCCGCTCAGCCCAGCTCTCCCCGGCTGGGCAGACAGGGCAGGGTCGGTGCCTGCGCTGCTCGTGGATCCTGCTAAAAGCTTGTGGCATCTGCTCGAGTTTCTGCTCTTCCCTTGGGTTTTGTAAGAGTCCAAGCAGCTCGCTGCATGACAGCAGGAGAGGCGTGAGCCGGCGCATCGCGGGGTGCCCGGCCACATCCTGCTGCCTCCAGGCTGGGGAAGCAGGAGGCAGAGCAGGGCAGGATGCTGCGACAGCCGCTGTGGGGGGNAGGCAGGGTTTCAGGCGCTGGCTGTGGGGACACATGGTGCTGGAGGGGCTGCTGGGGGCTGCCAGACAGTGGCTACCAGCTGGCGCTTGCTGCTGGGGGCCCGAGACAGCCCTCAGAGCTGCGGTGTCCTGACACAAGCATCTCTCTGTATCCTCGTGCGCAATGCTGCGAGGGTGCACGCAGCCCTTCCTCACTTCAGCCTCCACCTCCTCCTCCGGGCTGCTCGGTGCTCCTTGGAGCACAGGATCAGGCCGAGGAGGGGATGTTTTGGGTGCAAACCAAAATTCCCAAGTTTCTGTGTTGCAGCAAAGCCTTGAAGTTCCAAGCTGTGTCCCCATGGGTGAGTACCCCCTTGCCCCGGGAGCCCAGTGCAGCTCAGCTCGCTTCATCCAGCCTCTCCGAGAGCGAGGTGCTTGCTGCACTTCTCAGTTAGTCCCCTGGGACACTTTCCTCTATCCATTTGAGGTGGAGAGGGTTTCCTTGGTCGATAGGCAGGCTGATGATTTCAGGGATTTCAAAGGGATGGATGGATCTGAAGTGGAAACAGCCACGGAGGAGCCGTGTCACCAATGGCCCCACGGCACAACAGCCCCGCTCCCGCTCGCAGGCGCAGGAAGCAGAGCTCTGCTCCCAGCCGTGCCCCACGCTCTCCGCTGACTTCAAAGCACCCACATCTTCTTTTTGCCATGTGAGAATTTTGCTTTGAGTTTGGGGTTTACCGCAGCCAGCAGCTGCCTGCCAGGGGCCCTGGTCCAAAGCTGGCTGTGCTCACCACCCAGTGCTTGGGAAGCGCAGGAAATCCTGCCAGGAGGCAGCCAGGGAGGAGGAGAATCCCTCCTTGTACCCAGTAGGGAGGGGCTGGTGAGGACCAACAGTTGATATTCCTGCCAACCTTTTTTTTTTCTGATGCAGGGTCTGGGTCTTTCTGGTTTATAAGGTACCTCAGGAGAACTTAACCCCCACTCTGACACTCAAAGAACCCGACTCCCAAAGCCTGAGCAGGAGTTGGCAGCAAACCCTGGGTAGGAATCCCAGTGTTCCCGCAGAGCCAGAGCCTCACCTGACGTAGTTGGACAATTCACCTATTTTGGATGTCCTTGTTTTCACTAACTGTAGAGAGAAAGAAAAAAAACCAAAACCAAACCAAAAAACGGGGTAGAAATGAAGGGAGTGGAGCAATCCTGCCCTGCACCCGTCCAGCGTGGTTGGCATCATGATAGGAGCCCTTCCTGGGCTCTTCCCCAGGGGAATGTCCCCTGTGGTGGCAGGATGAGGGGCCAAGCCAGGCTGCCACCCCCAGTCACCCACCACTGCCATGCTCACAGGCCCTCAGGTGCTCAGGGTCCCTGGGTACTGCCCCAGATCTGGGGCAGGTTGATGCCACACTCCCCAAACCACCCTGCAGCCCCTTTTGGCAGGCGCTGTCTGGGGTGGCGTTTTCATGACGCAGGGAATTAATTGTCACTTACCAGCAGTACTTCAGTGGATTCTTCCAGTTCCCCTTTCCAGAAATACCTAGATTAAAAGAAAATAAGCATCAGCAAACAGGGCTTGGGGTGCAGTGATGCTGATTCCCTGGGCTCTGGGGGGCAGATAGTTTCCCTGCTTGGTGCTTTCTGCACATGGTTGTTCCTTTACGAAGTGATGCTCAAGAAGCATCTCTGGCCCCCAAAGTCTGCCATGAATGCAACTGAGCACCCCAGATTTACAGACCAGAGCCTCCTCAGCTGTGCCAGCCTTGAGAGAGCTGCCCAGGGCGGGGTGGCAGGGTGAAGGAGGTGGGTCTGGGGTGGCCGTGGGGGGATGTGTGGTGGTGGCCCCTCTAAAAAAACTGGTGCCTGCGGGGATGGCAGCGGGGAGGCTGAGCGTGGCAGCATCCTGCTTTTCCCATTCTGTCCCTGCAGGAGGTGAGCTGTACTTCCCATGAGTCAGAGATGACTCTTCACAACATTTATGTTGACAGAAGGCCCCTGTGATTTCATCTGCGCGCTGGGTTCCCGCATGGGGAGCCATTTGGAAGTGTCCTGGTGCCTCCTGAGTGGGGCACAGAGGAGAAACCAGCTGGAGCAGGCAGAGCAACTTGGCTCCAGCTGCTGTGGGTTGTAGGGAACGAAGCGTAAGGGGAAGGGGGATTACTGGGTTTGCCCTCTTTCAGCAGCTGGGCTATGGCAGAGTCTGGAGGGGTGCACTGGGAGGAACCCCTCCTGCAGGGGGTGTTCCTGATGTGGGAACTCACTCCTCTTTTCCGGAGGGGCCAGGCTGGGGTACACCTATGAGAAAATGTTTTGGGGCTTTGAGGGGAGGGCTGAGGATCCCTGTGGTGCATGGCTGGTCATATTTGGAGATCAAAGATCCTGTTCTTCTTTCCAAAAATGCTGGTTAATTTTGTAAAATCCATTTCTGGTCCTTATTTTAGCTTCTTTTTAGACCCTCTCAAAACACGTGCCATGTCCTCAGGACCATAAACCACCTTGCTCTTTTCTAGCTCTCCGTTTAGCCCAGTAATCAAGAAACAAATGGTCCCCACTGATGGTCACAGCATCTGTGCTCCTTAGTAAGCTCAGAGCACTTTGCACAGTCCAGCTCTACCACCCGCAATGACAGACCCAGCAGCCTTCTGGAAACTTCCTCCTGGGGCCACAGGGTGTCTGCCCCCTCCTTCCCCCCACCCCGGGGAGCCTGGGTTTGCCTCTTCTGTTGGAAAACATTCAGCCCAACTTACAAGGCCGAGCTCTTTGGCAGGATGTTGACGCAGGCAGCCAGCTTCTTCTCCATGATGGCCCTGGTGAGACAGGAGGGGGGGTCAGTGCTCACCCCCAGCCACGGGGACATTCCCTCGGGCTGCCCCTGACTGCCACTAACAGCTTTGGCACTGGGGATGTGGGATTTGGGGTTAATTATTACCCTGGAAAAGCAGAGGCAAAGGTGACCTCCAGCTGGAGCTGCCTCAGCTCAGGTCCTCCTGGCACGGCTCTGGGACCCTCCCTGCCGAGCAGGAAGGTCGGGTGTTGCTCCTGGCAGCACACGAGGCTTGTGCCTCACACAGTGCAAGGACCTGCCTGGTGTCAGCCCTGTGCCCATCTTGCCCGGGGGGGACACCAGGGCAGGGGCTGAGCCGTGGGGCTGCGGGAAGTGGGGCTGAGATGGACACAAGGGTGTTTGTCTTCCTGTGTTGGTGCTGTCAAACCGTGCCCCTTCCTCACACAGCAGACTAAATGTGGCTCTTGTACAATTGACAACATCGAGTTTTTTCTGCCCAAGATGTCCTAGAAATCTGAAGCTCAAACAAGTTTCTTCCCCCCGGCAGCCTCCTCTAGCTGAGGGACAGTTTGTTATTGCAGAGCTGCTCGGCTCTGCCAGCAGAAGTGATATTTAAGTGATTAAAGAGGACTGAAGCAATCTCGGGGGGGATTTTTAGAAGATCTAGGTCAAATGTTGTGTTTTCTGAGCACGGTCAGGTCTGGGGCCTTCTCACGGCTCTGGCAGCCCCGTGCCTCTTGCAGGCAGCTCTGTCAGGGGGCTGCACTAGCGACTTCCCTTCTGCTTTTCTGTAACACTGCCCTGACTGGGCACTGCTTTGTACTGAGTGCTTTAAGGATGCAAACATTTTACTTCTAGATGACATTGAACTTCAGAGAAAGCTGGATTTCTGAGATATTGGAAAGCTTGCTTCAACAACCTGCAAAAACTAACTCTTAGTGAGCTAAAGAATTTAAATCATTCCCATTGCTTGGATTCAAAGCACTCTCCAGAATGCTTTTGGCTCAGAGCACATTAAAACTCCATTATCCTTACAGCCAGGTACAATGCAGCCTGGAGCTGACTACAAAACTACGAGATAAGAAACTCTCAGCTTTCAGAATGACATTATGAGCTATAAAAACAGGACAGACTTGGTCGCTGGCTCGCCTGCCCATGGAGATGAGCAGAAGGAGCACAAGAGGTGCCTCCTGCACTGCTGTGACCTGAAGATACCCTGGTCAAAGTCCAACTGCATGACGCCTTCTGACCCGGTCCCTGACCCCTAAGGAGAGCCGGGCTGGTGTTTGGAAGTGCACAAGCTGCTCTGCACGTCTCCATCAGCAGCCCTGCTCTCCCTGAACCGCGCGAGCGCAGGGCAAAGGTGCCCGTGTGGGGCTGCACGGGCTCTGCTGCAGGACAGAGGGATGGGGAGCAGCCCAGGACCGTGGCCCCAGAGGACAGCCGTCTGAGGAGGCTCCAGCTTGTTTCTCTCGCTGTGTGTAGCCAGTTCCAGGCATTTACTGCTTGTAGAGCAGCTTGAGTTAATCTGCAGACCAACAAACTTGCAGCAGCACGAGCGGAGACATCCCCGCTGCGTTTGTCATGTCAAACACATGGCACAAATCATTTTGATTTTGCTGCCTGCAACTTCCAAGTCACTTTAGCACAGGAATCTTTTGATCTGGGCGACTACCTTCTAATTGCTTCTGCTCTGTCCCAAGAAGCTGTGATCCTAACTGAGATCCTGAACTGTGTTCTGCCAAGCTGAGCGGACACAAGCGGCCACCATGGGATCAGGAAACACTCTAAGAAACTGAATGTGATCTGTGGAAAACGTCTGCATGATACATGGTGTCCTTGGGTTGGGTACTTAATGAGTCTTTCTTTGTCCCTGCCTCACAACAGGCTCTGAACTGAGACAGATGAAATATTAATAAGCAGAGAAGCAAAGAAAATGATACACACAAATGTAAGGCAGAACCGGAGGCTGACAGGCTGCTCGGGTGTGAGGTAAGTTAGGTGAGGGGCAGTGGCCACACCATCCAGCCCAAAGGGGTCCACTCCTCCCAGCAGGCCCAGGGGAGAGGTTTGATCCCTTCCGTGGGCTCGGAGTCTGCTTCTGAGGATTTTAATTTTAATAATCCAGATAAACCGGGTTAGAACTGACTGACGCAAAAAACGAGCCAAGCACTGGATTCTACCTGTAGCTAATCTGCTTTCACAAACCTTGAAGTTCTTTTCCCTAAAACCATTGGAAAATTTAATTGCAGAGCAATCCTCTTGGAGCAGCTGCTCAGCTGAGCAATACAAAGGCAGAATAAACACAACAGTAGAGGAAAAAGGTGTGGGAAAAAATGAATGAAGAAGCCCCGTGTCATCCTCTACAGCCATGGCTCAGTCATCCACACTCCAGAACAAAGGAACCATTACCCCACCAGTAAAAACACACCCCAAGTACATACATCTTAGCAAGGGGGAGTGATTTATTTCCTCTCTCTTCCCTGCAAGATAAGGAACAAAGAGTGGAAAACATCTGCAAAGCTGTGAAGATTTCGGGAACTGAGGCTCTTTTCACCAGCCATGGACAGTTACTCCTTTTTCAGAAGCCACTGAGCAGGGCAGATATCACTCTGTTTGAATTTCTTAATACAGTTGCAGTATTTAAGGCGACAAAAAATCCCTTTCAGTAGCCTGTCAGGTCCTGGACTACTGTCTGGGAACATTTTGCAGAAGATGGAGTGGTTTTGGCAGGCAGCAGGTAGCCGAGAAAACAGCACCGGAGGTGTTGCAGGAAACTTACTGGTCCACCATAAACATTTCCCCAGTCAACACGGTGTCAGTACTGTGAACAAACCAGCTATTGAGTCAGGGGCTGGCGGATGTGTCAAAAAAACTCTGCGTGCAAAATAACATGCGAAGGATCTCCAGGATTAAAAGAGGGGGGAAAAAATCAAGGTAAAGCCCTCACTCCCTGAGCTTGGTCTGGGGAGCTGTGCCTGTTTGGTGCTTGCTGTGGAGCACTTCTGTCTTTTATTTACCTTCAAGGCAGTGCACTGTGCTTTGTCCCTCTCCCAAAACACCCCTCCTGGAGTTTGTTATCTGTGTTGCAGATCAGAGAGCCTCTGAGGATTTAGGACAGTGGCTTTAAAATGGGTCTTGAAAATGAAAGGCAGTGGAATAAATTAGAATTGGCTCGATGTTACTGTGGCATCAGCTTCAGAGGCATCAGCTTTCTTTTAGAAAGCACAGCTCTTGGTAAGTGGGTATGTGATACAGAAAGAGGGTGTGAGAAAAGGAGCACGGCTCGGCTGGAAGAGCGGCGTGCAGAGAAGTGCAGAGCCTGGCCAGAGCCAAGGAGAAGGTTTATTCCGCTCTGGAACAATTCAAGCAGAGAAGCAGGGGGAGCATCTCTGTACCTTGCGATATCCTTGGCGATCTGCTCGTTGAGACAGTTGATGAAGGCAATGGAGTGCGTGCCCGAGATGTAGCTGCCGGTGACGGCGGAGTGCAGCTGAAGAGCGAGGCTCCTCAGCAGTGGGTACATCAGCAAAGACAGAACCACCACCTGAAATGCAAAACACGGGAGGGATGATGAGGTGGCTGGGCTCGCCCAGGGAACAAGGATAGGACAAGAAGAAATGGCCTCGAGCTGCATGCAGACTCCCGCAGCAGGCACGAGGGTGAGGCTGAAATGCAGTTTTTAAGTTCATTTCATCTCAATTATCTCATACTGACAGCAAAGTTGAATCCTTTTGGGCACAGAAACCCTAACAGCTCAGCTCTGTCCAACTGGGCTGCAGGAAACAAAACCTCTCTCTCCAGGGACTGGCAGCACAGTGGCAACAAGTTGGTTTTGCTGCATATTAGACGCTGTTCCTGGCAAGCCCTGTCACTGCTTTTTGTGCTCTCATGCCATAAACACAGCCAGGTGAACCACAGCAGAGCCAGGTGAACCACAGCAGCAGCTCAGCAGGGCCGTGCCTGCACCAGGAGGGTTCATTTGCTGTGCTGAGTAACAGCCCGAGCACGGTGCCCGCAGCCGGGGCCGCTTGCTGCCTCTGCACAGCTGCTCTTTGTCTTTTGTCTTGGTTTTAAAGCAAACAGCATCTGGCCCTTATTCAGCTACAGTGATAAAAAAATGCTTGTAAGACTAAGAATATATTTTTTTTTTCCCCTCACATTTCCAGCCTCCTCTGTCCTCTGAAAAGCCTCTCATTACAGGGCTGATGTCAGAGTTCTATTTTTTAAAAGGTTGAATTAAAAAGAATATCTCTTGTCACCACGAAGACAGGAGCTCCTGCCCGTCTGAAAAGTGACTGACGTGCTGTATCCGTTGGCTCCTCTTTTCCAATCCATTTGAGGAAATATTGTTATCACGAGGTTTCTCAGAATCATTTTTAGAGCTTCTTTTGTGCTCTTTTTATTCCCCCCCCAAGCCATTTAACAAACATTACACAACAAATCCAAGACAAGCCAAACAGAGACACGCTGGGGTTATCTTTTTTCCAGATTAGAATGTAATCATGCTCCTGCTCAGGAAAACAAAATCCAACCTGTTCAGCACGGTGATCACTAAGCTTCTTGGAAGATGTCTGTGCATGTGGAGAGAAAATCCCTACAAATATTTGTGACTGAATATTAGTATGAGAGTGAAAACTTTCTTGGGGTGGTTTTTTTGGTGTTTTCTCCCTTTTTTTCCTGAGAAGAAAGCTAAAAGCACCCTGGTCTTTCTTTATTTATTTGTTTATTCCCAAAGGATTTGTTTATTTGCCAAAGGATGGTGTAAAAGTGAGGGAAGGAAGGAAACTTTACCTGATAAACCAAACAAACTCAGGACTGCCAAAATGTTGGAGAGAACGAAACTGAAAAACCCGCTGTGAGATTTTAAATACATCACTGAAAAGCACTGCTCAGCAAAATGATAGCTCAGGTTAGAGAGACTAAGTTCAGTTTAGAGAAACTAAACTAGCTGAGTTTAGAGAGACTAAGATTTCTGCAAGAGTTGTTATGGCTTTGGTGAGCTAAAAACAGCTTTAGGGTTTAAAGTTACCATGGTAGGGCTTTTTGTCTCATTTCAGTAAGGTTCCGTAAACAACCAAATAAACAAACACCAAAAAACAACCACAACCCGTGGCAGTCTTGAGTATGAAGTGGAAAACCACCAACCCTCCTAAGAAATTTGCTTCTCTCTCCGCAGAGCCCCAGAGTGCATTCCTCCTGCAGGGTCTTTCTCTTGCCTTTTTCGCTTCCTTTCTTCCCGAGGGTCTCTCACAAAGGCCCGGACAGAGGCATTTCCACGGTGGCTTGGCTCGGCATCCCCGCGCTCCCCAGCACGTCGGTCACCCGCGTC
>VWZY01006120.1:18008-33475 GCA_013399075.1 Chloroceryle aenea | reverse complement strand
AGGGTGGCTCCTGCTGCTGCTCCGACTCCTTCCCTGGCCTCCCTTCGGCACAGCTGAGGGTCTGGGAGCTCTCCGCCGCGTCCCCCTCCTGAAGGGCTTGGTTTTCCCTCTGTCCCGCCCAGGGAGCAGGTGTCTGTCTGTGTTTCCATCCTGGAGAGGCTCCTGCAGGCCCTGGACCCGGTCTATGTGATCCAGAACCTCCGAGAAGAGCTTCAGAAAGGACTTTTCCACCCCGATGACTCCGTGAAGATCCTCACCATATCTCAGGTACAAGGCCTTTCTCCTGGAGGAGGGGACCGAGCTCTCTCTTGAGCCAGGCTGGGTTAGCCCTAAGCTGTTACTGTTGTTTCATGTCCTAATCTGTGACCCCAGCACTGCAGCAAGTGGTGTCTGCAGGAATTGTGCTATTTGGGATAAATGCTGTGCAGTGTGTTGATGGATGATGCTTTATGATGTGTCTGCTAAACACAGTGCACAAAACTGTGGCTTGACAGAGGTAACTCTCAAATGAATCCTCTGTTCTGGGTAAAGCTCCCTAAGGCAGCACTGACAGCAGGTGCCAGCAGAGTCAATTACAGCAACACTTGTTGTGCAGGGAACTTGGAGCAGTATTGTGGGAATACTGAAGAGCAGCAGCCTGGAGAAACTTGACTCTTTTTGTGTTAATTTGAAAGGACAGAATCGTGGAACATTCTCATTTGGAATGGACTTCTGGAGGTTTCAGGTCCAGTGTAAAACTAAAAGCAGGACCAGATTGTGGCTCGGGGCCAGTTGATTTTTTGAGGATCTCCAATCCCAGTGATTCTGTCTGGGTAGCCATCAGTGTCCTTCTTGTGGAATTGAAAAGTTTGGTTTCCTATTATATTTCTATAATTATTTAATCCTGTCTCTAGGTCGGGAGGATTGTTGAAAATTCAGATGCAGTTACAGAAATTCTCAACAGTCCTGAACTGTTACGGCAAATAATAAATTGCATTGGTGGAGAGAAAATAGCAGTGGCTAAAGAGGTAAGCCTTGCTTTTCTTCTTCTTGCTCTGCAAAGCGATGCAGACACTGCACAAAACACCTTTGCTGCTGTGTCTGAGGTGTCAGCCTCTGCTGCTCTTCGAAGAAGAGAGAGCTTCTGTTGCTTGAGAGGTGTCACAAGTGAGTAGGCACCTTGAGCTGAAAAATTACCTGGATGTGTTAGAAAATTTACCTCCAGCTTTACCTCTCGGGAGCTGTTGATGCCAAATTGAACTTGGGGATCTGAATTTGATAGCAGAGACTTGACTCTTGTCAGTGAAGAGTGAATCTTGCATTTTCTTCTCTGGTTTTATTCGTTATTTTTAATAAGCTCCTGTTTTTCCTTCTAGGCCATCAAATCTCTCTCTCGAATAGCCCAGACTCAGGAGGGCTTGGAGGCTTTATTTGTGAGTGCTTTGTTGAGTGACTTGAAAAACGTGATGGCCACCAATGACGTGGTTCGATACCGCGTGTACGAGGTAGGGCTGCGGGCAGCGGCGCTCCCCCGGGCCTCGGGGGGCTCTAATTTGCAATTCTGGGTTCATCAGCTTCACGAGAAGCGTTGGGCCATCCCTGTGCATTGTTATCATTGTCATGTTGTTCTAAACCCTCCCCTTTCCCCCTGCCTTGTGCTTTTCTCCAGCTGATTGTTGAGATTTCCTCGGTGTCAGCAGAGTCTCTAAATTACTGTGCGAAGAGCGGCTTGATCGGGGAGCTGATTGGAGAGCTGACTGGAGAGGACGTGCTGGTCAGGTACGTTGGTAGGAGTCTGCCAGGGAGATTTCCCCCACCTCTGGTGGGCAGCCTTAACACTTTGAGCACCTATGTGTGCTTCTTGGGAAACCCTTTTCAGGAAAACACTTTATCTGCCTCTTAACCTGGAGTGTAAAATACCCGGTACTCGGTTTGAGAACCCAGAGGCAGGGGGATAATTGTAACCCTGGGCTGCAGTGTAAATGCTTCAGAGCCCTTCCCAGCTCTGCACCCAAAGACAGACAGCTGAGAGCTTGGAGGAGCATTGGCCAGTTGGGGTAGTTTGGGTTTTGTTTTGTGGTTTCTTTGCACTTTGTCTTAAGGGTAGAAAAACCTCTCTTTCTTGATCACTGACTACTTCAGAACCCACCTGAAATCATCCCCCAAACCTGTTTGTCCCTTCCAGAGCCACGTGTATCGAGATGGTGACTTCTCTGGCCCTTACCCCCCACGGCCGCCAGTATCTTGCTCAACAAGGAATTATTGATAAAATTTCCAACATCATCCTTGGCTCAGAGTCTGATCCTTTCTCGGGCTTCTACTTACCAGGTGACATCACGTGGTTCTGTGTTTACTGCCTTGCTCTCCTGACTGAGTTAAACTGAGAGGACTGTTCAGTGTCTGCTTTCAAAGCTGCTGTGTGTGAATTTCTGAGTGGGTGTGATATGAAAAATGCTGAAGGATAGGAAACACCTGAACCATTTTACTCATGAGCAGTGCTAGTACAGGTGAGATCTGGAGAGACTCTCCTATAGGCTTGATGTTTGTGGTGTTATAGCCACTTTTTTAGCAATTCAGGAAGATGGCTGTGAAGTAACTGCCAAAATACTGCCTCGTTCCTCCATTCTCTTCTTATTCTGATGCCTTTCACAAGCAGAATTCAGACTTAACACCACCAGCTCAGCAATGAAACAGCCTTAGCTTAATGCTAGTTTAATTTTGACACTGCTGAAGTTGCTGTTCCTCCTCTCTGAATGCCTGTGTTTTGTTTTGTTTGTCGTGTTCTCTCAGGATTTGTGAAATTCTTTGGAAATCTGGCTGTTGTAGACAGTCCACAGCAGATCTGTGAACGATACCCTGTCTTTATGGAAAAAGTCTTTGAAATGGCAGAAAGTCACGACCCCACCATGATTGGAGTGGCTGTGGACACACTGGGAATCCTGGGATCAAATGTGGAAGGCAAACAGGTTTTACAGAAAACTAGTTAGTATCCCTTTTTTATTTTTTCCTTTAATAAAACTTCCTCAGTATGTCACAATGTGCAAGAGTGAGTTGGTTTGGTGTAACTGGGAAAGGAACTGGAAAATGTGGTGTTTATCTGATAGTCAAGGGTGTCTGAATAGCAGATGAGGAGGTTTGGAACTGTCTGGCCAGGCTTGGCAGTGCCAAACACCTGGCAGCTGGAATTGTGGCATTGCAGGCATGATCCAGATTGTTCTTTTCTAGTACCAAATCATCACTAGTTGTCTTGCTTTCAGTCCTCTGTTCATACTGATGTCATCACCTTCTCACTGCTGTTAGAAACACAAGAACTTTCATCTGATGGTGCTTCATTGTTTCTCTTGGTAAAACCATTCAGAGGATTGAAAGCAGGTTCTAGACTTCTGGCTGCAAGTCCAAACTTTGGGTTTTTTAAGTGGAAATCTGTAGTAGCAGGTAACTTATGGAGCACTGTAGAATGGGATTGAAGCTTTCTAATTATGAGTGTACTGGGGTCCACGCTTCCCAGGAGAACTCTGGTATCTGTGACACACATCCTCCTTTTGGGAAAGGTTTGGATGGTCTGGAGAATTAACTAAAAGCTTTGGATTTGTCTGTCTTAGACCTCTGTGCAGCAAAATAAAATCTTAGGCCGATTTTATTGTAGTAGATTGAGCAGTTGCCTTTCTCAGGTTTAATGTACAACTCTCTGCCAGTTAATGTTGCATAGCGTGACTGAGAGGTGACTTTGTACTCCTGCAGAGGTTTATCTGAATTAATGTAAAGCACTTTGGTTTTGTGTTTTGTTGTTGTTTTCAAAGGAAGTCGATTTCAAAAGCTGTTGAGCAGAATAGGGCACCAGGCAAAGAATGCCCCCACGGAGCTCCGGCTTCGATGCTTGGATGCAATTTCATCTCTTCTTTACTTGCCTGTAAGTTTGTGGTTTGCTTCATTACCTTTTATTTTTAAAAAGAAAATTGTTTTGTGCATCAAACTAATGGTTTGAAGACCTTTTGCAGCACCTAGCTCAGATAGGAGTGGGAGCTTTCTAGTATCCTGTGTCGTTCACTGTTTTGAACTCCCCTGATTTCTTTGTTTGCTTGAAGTTTGAGTTGGTAAGAAGCCAGGTGTTCTGGAATCTATTCATAAAACATGAAGTCGAGGTGGTGTTGGCAAGAGAAGGACATTTTTGTGCTTTCAAGGGCTAGTGGTGAGCTGCTCTAATCCCCGTGTGTGTTCTTTAGATCTGGTTTGAACAGTGTAGCTCTAAAGGGGTCAATAAGCTGTTTTGTCTTGCAGGACTGCACTCAACTTAGCACTTACCTCCTAGACCAAAATTAACTTATTCAACTCTGTCCTCCAAGCTAAATGAAACTTAGAAGGCACTTTCTTCATGAAAATAAGTCAAAAATTTCAACTCTTTGGGTTTAGTCTGCTGGTAGTTGGGTTTAGTTAACTTCTTATTGAACACATCCTCAAAACTTGAAAGCTTTTCATAATCCTAATCAAACTCTTTCTCTTTTATACGTGTGTGTAGCCAGAGCAGCAGACAGAGGACCTTTTAAGAATGACTGAATCGTGGTTCACATCCTTGTCCAGCCAGCCCTTGGAACTCTTCAGGAGCATCAGTACTCAGCCTTTCCCTGATCTCCACTGTGGGGCTTTACGGGTGTTTACTGTAAGTGGGTTTTGGTTTTGCAGTGTATTTGCAGGTTTTGCTTATTATAAATTGGAGAGGAGGGAAAAAAACCAACCCAGAGCTATGCTCCGAGGTGCTGCTTTGATATCATAGGCACTGCTGTGATAATTCACTTAAGACTGTAAAGAGGAGCACTGAGCTGTGCACGTTTTCCAGTGTTAAACCCTCTGCTTGCTTCGACTGGTGGTTGTGTAACTACTGTAGAGAATTTAATTCCATTTTTTCCCATTCCTTGGCTCTTTGTCTAACAGCCTCCTGCATAACTGGCTTTTGAGGTTTTTACATTGAGGTGTTTCCCCCTTCTCCCCTCTTTTTCTCTTTAGGCTATTGCAAACCAGCCGTGGGCCCAGAAGCTGATGCTCGACAGCCCAGGCTTTGTGGAGTACATTGTAGACAGATCCGTGGAACCCGACAAAGCTTCAAAGGATGCCAAATACGAACTGGTAAAGGCCCTTGGAAACTCCAAAACGATTGCAGAGATCTTTGGAAATCAGTACTACCTGAGGCTTCGGGCTTACTTGCGCGAAGGCCCTTACTACGTCAAGGCAGTTTCTACTACGGCCGTGGAAGGAGCAGAGTAACAGCACCCACGTCTTGGTTCCCTTTCCTGCAAACCCTGTTACTGAAATAGGTGTTAAGGTATAAGGTGTAAAGACTCCCCGAGCTGGAGTCTCTTTAGCTTGTCTCTTGAAAGGATTGCAAAGCACTTCGACTCTGAAATGAGTCACGAGAGCAAATCAAACCCTATAGGGCACAGCATAATTTCCCCTAGGAAGTGGCAGGAGTTGTCTGTGCTGTCGTGAGCCGAGTCACCAAGGTAAGAGCTCTGTCAGCAGCTGACTCTGTCTTGTTTTGCAGAAATTACCAGTGTTTAGTTAAACTGTTCTTGGCTTGGAGTTCCTGTCGTGGTTTCTCAGTAGATCGCAGTTCAATTAAAAAAATCAAACCGAACCCAAACACCCAAAACACCTCGGGGTTTGTAACCTCAGATGCTGCCATAGTTTCTCTCTTTTTATCTTTTATATCTGCCCACGTTGGCAGTGTGTGGAACGTGCTCTTTCAGCCCGTCACAGTCTGGCAGAAACCTTGATGGGAAGATCAAGCTGGTAACATTTTGTCCACACGAGGGAGTATGAACTGGGTTCTGCTATTTTCAACTCGCTGGACTTGAGTCCTGCTTGAATAAATGATCGTAAATGTTGTTTACATTTTATGCTGCAGATTAAGAAAAGCTTTTAGCCCTTTGGAGAACAAGTGCACACTGGAGTGTATAAAACCAGACTGGAGCTTTGTCTCCCTTGGCTGCAACTCTGTATGGCAGCTCAGCTGACTTGCTCAAAGGAGTGGGAGCTATAGCACTACAAAATCTACTTCAGAACCAAATCTTAAATGTTTACACTATTTTTTTTAACAGAGAGAGGTTTTGTTTTGTTTTTTTTAATTGTTATTAAAAAAAAATAAATATTTTAGTTGGCCAAGTGAGAAAAGGGGCAAATACCCAAAGCTTTCATGTTTAAAGGTGTGAGCTGAGCTAAGAGGGTGGCAGTGTAGTGCTTCAGAGTGTAATCTTCCTTTGAAGAGGGTCAGCTGCCTGCGGGTGACTGGCTGGACACTCCAGAGCCCTGCGATGTGTCTGTCTGTAAAGAGACCACAGTGTACTTTGTACAAAAGGGTTCTGTTTTTGTTGACAACCTAAGAAACAAACCTGAGGAATAGCTATGGGGAGCATAGTAAACCACAAAATTGCTACTTTGGGGGCTTATTTCAGCAGGGGGTCAGGTCAGTGTGCCTTTGTAGGAAGTACTTGCCTCGTGTGCCTGCTCTGATGTAGTCACGCGTTGAGCTCAGCAGGGGTGATGGGATTGCCTGCCACAAACTGCTGCTGAGGAGCTGGGAAGTTGGGGAAGATCCCTTTGTGTTTAAGCTGTCGGAATGCCAGTGGTCTGCCTTGTTGCTTATGACCTGAGATGTACCAAAGTTGTCACCCAACGTGACAGTGCCGCCGCTTTCATCCGAGATGCGCGTAATAAACGCCTGCCAGTGAGAAACACAGCACGCGGTGTCTCCTCTGTGAACGGGCAGGGCACAGGAGCTTCCCCAGTCCTGCCTCCAGAAAAACCATGAACGCACTAAAAAGGCAGTGAAGAGTGTAGCAGTCCTCAGGTTGCACTTGTACCCGACAGGCCAGGGCTGTTAGTCCAGGTGCCTTCGTGCGCTGGTAGCTCTGGAGGAGCCGTACGCTAAAAATCTCATCAAAAGAAATCAACTGATGAACGCTTTCTGCAATTCATGAGCCTCCTCCCTGTGTGTTTTCAGCTGGTGTTTTTGAAGGCTACTCCGTGTGCTAAGTCTTTAGCATCTGCTTTGCATGGCACGTTTGCCAAACACAATATTTTGGAGTACACAGAGATGCCAAACAAGGGGATATATATTTTTTTTAAATACACTCACATATGTTTTATTTTGTTGAGCTTCAAGCTCAACATTCTGACTGATGGATCAGGTGCAGCTCCCTGCCCGTCCTGTATATTGCTGTGTGGGTTACGTGTTGCTGCCAATGTATCTTACAGACAGGGGATGATGTAACTGTGTTGTCCCTGTCCTGCCCCTGTAAAGTAACAGTGAAGAACATTGAGGGGGAAGAAAAAACAACCCACGAAACAACAAACCAGGTATGGAATAATGGAGAATGAGAGTTGAGGTAACATGCTAAACTGGGTTAGAAAGAAAATCAAAGTCCCCCCAAACCAAAGCTCATAATCTGAACCCCGTTAACGAGCAGCATAAACTTGGTGCTCAAGAGCTGTGGCTCCTGAGCACGCTTCCAGTTCCTGTGGTTGCAGCAGGAAGAGTAGATGGGACCCTCAGGGGGATGTGTGTCTGTCCCAACTGCAGAACAAGTCTGTCCAGCTGGTCCTTGTGCTGCTGGAAGGGCTGGTGTGGAAGAGTTCACCTGGAGGATGCAGGCATGAGTGGGTTTTGTGTTCGGGGACTGGTTCCTAAACTGGGGAGTTCTCGTGGTGTGGGTGAGGTTGGTGTTGCCAACGTGCTGGTGAATTTGTTCTGACTTGGCTCTGACCCTGTTCTCCAACATGACGTCGAGCTGCTTGCATTAGTGTTTCTCTGACAGAAATAGGAGATTCTGTAACAGGTAAGCTGTGATTTCTTGCCTGGAATCTCCCCGGGCTGTTTGCCAGCACTTCCTGCGGTGGTTCAGTGTCTGTTCCCACTCTAAGCTGCTCTGTGGTTTCACTGCTACTGGAAAACAGGCTGCTCAGAAGTAGCTGCCTTTTGTGGATGGAAAACCTCCCATTTGTTATAAAGATACTTCGTGAGGAGGTGACATGGATAATGCAGAAGGAATTTTGGCTTAAGGTGGAGGACTTCAAAGGTCTGGAAAACACCGGATCCAAAGTTTCTTGGAATTTTCTTTTTTCCCTTGTAGGCATGGGCTTGTAGGAGCTTCCGTAGCTAGAGTACATCCAGTTCTCTTGCTGCTGTAACACACGAAAGCAGTGAGAATTCAGCTGCTGTTGAAGGGAAGAGCTGAGAGAGAGTGGTGCTACTGCATGTTAACGAGATAAAAGAGCTGGCAAAAGAAAATTCAGCCTTTCTTCACAGCAGTCAAATCTTAATCGGTGAAATGAAAGACCTCATCTTTAATTCTATCCAAGTTAAACCCTTTGAACTTATCAATATAGGTCAAAACCTTGCAGGACACCAGACTGTAGTAAGTTTCCAGTAACGAGCACTCTGCCCCAGCGCTTGTTTCCTTCCAGTCTTTAAATAACTCATCCTCTTTCATGTTGGAAGAGGTGAAAATGAATTTATAGCAGCATCGATTGTAGCTGATGTGCTTTTCCCCAGCAAACCGAGAGCTGTGAAGGGGAGTGACGCCAGCTTTCTTAGCACAGATCCCAACAAAGATATCAGGGGGCACAGAAACTGGCACCTCCTCGGCGGCCACGTACACCTTGCGAGCGACGTCCTGGGACATGACGAAGGCGCTCCCGTCGCAGTAGTCTGGGTAAAACTCCTCCGAGTATCGATGGATGGGAACAAAAGCAGGGCTCTCAGGGTCTCTGTCGGGCGCTCTGTGATGAACGACCCTCCCGATGTAAACGTCCTCTAGCTGTGTTAAGCTCAGCAAATACCCAGCCAGACTTGGAATCCCGACAAACACGTCTTCATTTGTTTTTAGAACATACCTTGCCTGGGGACAGAAAGTCACTGTCCACTCCAGGCTCATCAACATCTTCTGTGTCTGCATCTCGGGAGAATCGATGAAACTGCCTTCGATGATGTCTTTGTGCTTTTGAGACTCTTCATTGATCTCCAGCTGAGTGCTTACTGAAGCTGGCTTTCCTAAAGCAAACAGAGTAAGGACGACATAACCTCTGGCGTCCGTCGCGTTGCCCCAGGTCTGCCTGATCACGTTGCGCCTTGTCCTGCTTTCCGGGCTGCTGCAGACAAGAATGAGTAAAAATACCTCCTGATCAGAGCATGTTGCTGAGCTGCTGATGCTGTAAGAGAGATTGGCCTTTAGAGGATCCATGTTGAGCTTCCTGGCCCTCTCCCGGATTTCGAGGGTCTTTGCGTCGGTGTAAGAAAAAGGTAACGACCTCAGGAAGTATTCCTCCAGCAAATCTGCCCCAAAGAGCAGCATGTGGAAAAGCAAGACATTAAAGAGAATGAAGCACCACTGGTGAGTGCGGAGCCTGCAGAGTGTCAGCTGGGGAAGAGAAAAGATGGGCACTGAATTCTCTGGCTGCTAAAACAGAGAGGCTTTTGCCTTCATTTTAGAACATAGTCATAAAAATGTACAAAACAATCACAACTTTTAAACCATGGCCTTATATTAGCATAAAGCTCTTTTCCTCCTGGAAACCTAAGCCACCCCTCTCCTGGCACGGCGAGATCCCAAGCTGAGAAGGACAGTGCCATGCTGTAGTTTAGAAGGCTTCTATCCACGAGCAGAAATACTGAGGAATATCCGACTATTAATATTTTCTGGCTGGTTTTAGCCTAGTACTGAAGGCCTGAGGTCCTAAGGAGGACCTGTGATGTTAATGTGTCCCCAGAGAAGAGCTGTCTGTAAGTGGCCGGACACCGCCGCAGGCGTAAGCAGCCAAGGGGAGAGCTCTGATCCTGCTCTCCCAGAGCAACCAGCCGAGGCACTCACCTGCATGGTGGGGGGAGTTGTCCCTGCAGCAGGGTCTGTGCTCACAGCAGAGGCAGCTTCTTGCTGGCAGAAGCTTGCGGGGCAGCGTCCGTATCTGGGTCTGCGGGATCCAGTTACTGCCCAGTGCCCAGAGACTGGCATCCAGCTCACCTGCCTGCGGGGAGGAAAGCTGATTCCAGGGGCTGATCGTGTTGCAGCTGCATAAAACACAAAGGAAGCAGAGCTCCAGCCTTTCTCCTCATTAATTTCCAACACTTGGGGCTGGGGCTCTGAGAAATAAAGCAGCAGCTGCTGGGTCTCACTTGGTAAAAGGGGTTCCCTGGTACCCTTGGGAGCCTGTGCTAGCTCTGCCACTCTGGTGCTGGTTTTCTGGGGTTTTGCAGTTGGTGGCTGAGCCCTTTCCGTGTTGGTTCCATGGTCCAGGGCAGCTGAGCCCTAATACTGAGCACTCTGCATCTCCTGAAGTGGAGGTTGGGTGTGTGAACCAAAGGGATGGGCTGGTGTAGGGTCCTCATGACCCTGGAGGACACCCTAAGGTGGTGGACACTGCGAGGCCAGGCTGTCTCTAGCACAGGGGGAGCAGACTGAGCAGGGAGAGGGGTACAAAGTGGCTTTCCCTGTGCTGGGGTTGCAGGTTCCAGGCAAGGTGGCTCTTTTGATTGCTCCCAGAGCCAGGAAAGTGCAGGGTGTATTTTAGTACCAGAAGTGTTTTCAGTGAGCCCCTGGAAGCAAGGCAAGGAGGGGCTGTGCAGGGGGAGCCGATGGAGCTCGGCCGGAGGGCCCATGGCCAGGAGGCTGAGGATGTTCTGGGGTGTCTCCCACTTCTTGCTCCTCCAGTGGCCATTTACAGAAGCGAGGCTGTGAACTGGAGCAAGTGAGGCTGTGAACTGGAGCAGGCTGTGTTGGATGGTCCTTTGCTTTCTGCGCACAGCGTCACCGCGTGGTTTTAAACGACTGTAGGGGTTTGTGGTCTTGTAGTGGCTGCATGTCCTGGTGAAGAGCTGGGGTGAAACACTCCTGGACAGGCTTCTGCCTTTGGTGGTGGCCTCGACTGTGACGGAGCCTCAGCGTGTTACTGTTGGCACAGTCACAGGCTGCACTAGAGCTGGCTGGGCTGGGGGACCACGGGGGACTGGAAGTGCTGGAGGGGGATGTGCCAAAGATACCACAAACAGGATGGAGTTGTCAGCAGGGGTGAGAGTCGGGTTTGGCAGCAGGTCTGCGATCTAGGGGGCCTGTGGGTCCGCAGTAGCCCCTGTGGAGGGGGTGGGTGATGGCAATGATGCTGTTTGATGGGCAAATTATGCTGGGAGGAGCCAGCATAAGCATGGGAACTCCAGCACCCGAGTCAGAGCAGGGAGATGGTGACTTTTTAATTTTGAAAAGGCTTCTCATAGGTGAAGATGTCTTTTTGTTACTGCATCCTTGGGTGAAAGGGTGCAAGGAGGATGCAGCGTGGCTGTGGTTTGCCTTAAATATGTGCCTTGCAAGGGTGTGGTGCCCTGACCATTGCAATCCTCCCTGAAGCATCCTTAGGGTAGCCTGTGTCAGCCCAGTGTTCCAGGGAGAGGGAGAAGAGCTTTGGTTTCTGGCTTGGGGCGATCAAAGGTTAATCCCCCAGCTCCAGCTGAGCCCCTCAGCTCTCCCGGCGCCTGCCCCTGGGTTTGTGGCAGCGTGGAGAGATCTTTCCCATGTGTGTTGGGGAATGTACAGTGATGTAGGGAGCACCTGGAAATAACAGAAAAACAGATCTTCAGAATGTGGTCACAGCTCGGAAGTGCATCGTGCCCCTTTGAACCGCAGCCTAACCACACACAGCGTGTGTGTCCCAGGGCAGACCTCGGCTTTAGGTTCTCCAAAACCAGGAAAAGAACTCCTTACCCAGAGCTTGTGCATCAGCTGGGCAACAGCTTCATCTGGACCAGCCTCACACTCATTGTCATCCTTGCAGAAGCTGTGCTTTGAAGCTTGGCGAGCTGTCGGCACAGGACATGTCAGCTAAGTGTGTTGTCTGACATAAAAAGCTGAGAAGGAAATATTTTTTATATATGATAATGTAGCACTATAGCCCCAGATACCCACTCTGGGAAAAAAACATCCTCCTTTGAAGACAGTCCATCTCCAGCTAAACCCTTTAATAAGCAAATAAATACAAGCATTTGAAACCACTTCCATGACAAATATTGGCTTTTCCAGTTGTGTGTTTTTTAGAATAATAATAAAACCCACATGTGTGTCATCCTCGCTGGAATTGTGCTCAGCGTGGTGCTTATGGTACTTCTGAAGTCATTTCTTCAGCACTGCTTTGTGGTGGCTGCAGGAACTTCAAACAGTCCCCGCTATCACGTACACAAGATTAACACCATCCAGCTGCACCGGGGCACGGGGAGCGCTCGGCCGTGGGGTTTTGTTTGTCCAAAGAGCCTGGCTGAGTCCTGCTGGGAGAAAGCTGAGGAACAGAAATGAAAAGACTGCTGAAGGGTAAAATAACTGAGCTGGGAGCATCACCAGCCCCCTCGGCTCCAGGGAGTTTGCCTGGGGATGATCCCGACCACGCCTTTAAAACCCAGGCTTCGGGCGCATGGAACGTGCAGCAGCTGGTGTCTGTCTGACCTTAGCTCACGTTTCAGATGGGTACAGTCAGCCACGCGCAGGGAAAACCTCGCTCCTCAGAATTTCCAGAAGAAGACAGAATTCAGGACCCCGGAGTGGTTGAAGTCAGGTCAGTCTGGGGTAAGGAATGTTGTTCCTGCAGCTGCACTTGAACCTTGGAAAATCTTGGGGGAACAACCAGTGAAGGAGGATTTCCTGAGCCACAGGGCTATAATTTGCTTTATGTGAGATGTTTCATGGGGTTTTTTATGTCCAAGCAAACCTCGTTACAGGAGCAGGGGTGCACCAATGACTCTGGAGACAACTTGCCCACAATGAGTGTCTAGACTGAAGGATGTTTGGGTGGAGCTCAGGTTTGATTTTTTTTGGAGAGGACAGGGCCCTGAACTCCTGTGCTGTCCAAAGACAAAAGCAGAGATGCCTGCAGGGTGGTGGGAGATGCTGTTGAGTAGGATGAGCCTGGGGCTGGTGCTTCGAGGTGGGCAGCCCTGGTACAATGTGCTGCAGGGGAGCAAGCAGCCGTTCCCACAGCTCCTTAAAACGTCTTTGAAAGTCTCGTGGCTTCCCTCCCAACACTGTGAACATTTGGAAAGGGGGAGCAGAGCCCAGCTTGTTTCAGTTCTGCTCCAGTCTGCTTCATGAAAATGCGAAGGCTTTGAATGACGCGCCGTTCTCAGGCGGCAGTGCTGGGAAGGGACGGGGAAACCAGGGAAAAATGTGTTTTTTTCTGGTATAAATTTGCTCAAATACAAAAGCTCAAGCTCTGCCTGCCCCAAGGGTCCATGTGGCTACTCTGTGCTCTCCTTCCCTGCAGCGTGGACACCTCTCTTCATCCCTCTGCTCCCAGGCTCTTCCTGAAAGCCAGGTTGATTCCCATAGGCAGGTTTTCAGATCATCACTTGACTGCTCCTGCTCCAGAGATGTGCCAGATGCTGCCTGTGTGTCCCAGCTGTAGCCAGGCAGTCTTCCCTCACCCACCAGCCTCTTTCCATGGGGTGTTCCCCATGCCCTCGTGCAGCCTCTTGCCTTATTTGAAGGCTCAGAGATGTCCCATGTCCCAGAGCATCCTCCAGCATCCCCAGCGGTCCCCAGCTGGGATGCTCCTGCGAACACAAAGCACTTTCCCTGTGTTTTGGACCCTGCCCAAAGGATCCCCTCTATTCACAACCTGCCTTTGGTAGTGTTTCACCCGATAGCGTGAGGGGCTGGGAAGGGACTCGTCTGGTTTTTAATAACAGCATCAGTTGCAATAACTAAAAGAGAACAATTATTTTGGTCTTAGTCACCTAATAGCAATGTTTGTCTCGAAGATGTGATTCAGCTCTTGCGGGCGATTCTGCACCTTAAGTTCTCCNAGAGGAGCTGAGTGCAGGTCCTGGGGTTCGTGCAATGCCCCAGCTGATCCCCTCCCCATCCCACAGTGCTAAATGGATGCAGTGGTGCTCCAGCTGCATGGACCTGGGGGTGCCCCAGGGGTGGGGAGGTGGCTGNAAGGTTCAGAGATGTCCCATGTCCCAGAGCATCCTCCAGCATCCCCAGCGGTCCCCAGCTGGGATGCTCCTGCGAACACAAAGCACTTTCCCTGTGTTTTGGACCCTGCCCAAAGGATCCTCTCTATTCACAACCTGCCTTTGGTAGTGTTTCACCCGATAGCGTGAGGGGCTGGGAAGGGACTCGTCTGGTTTTTAATAACAGCATCAGTTGCAATAACTAAAAGAGAACAATTATTTTGGTCTTAGTCACCTAATAGCAATGTTTGTCTCGAAGATGTGATTCAGCTCTTGCGGGCGATTCTGCACCTTAAGTTCTCCGTGATGCCTGGGAGATGATGGCAGAGAAGGCTTTCTGGAGAGTTACACAGCCTCTGTTTCATTTGGGTTTTAATGTTTAACGTCCCTTTGGGTGTTAAACATGAGTAGAAAACTTAAAAACAAGCCAAAAAAAGCAGAGTTCTGACACACTAGACAGAGCTTAGCCACTCCTGGTACACAAAGGAGGGTGTCTTCTCTTCCCAGTGACTGGCTCAGCTAACTAGGTTCAAAACATGTTTCTATAGCTAAATTCCAGAGTTCATTTTTCCTTTGCATACATCAGTCTCAGAGTCAGAGAACTCTATCTTTTTGTATGAGTGTGTTTGATTATTACTTCTCGAGTTTAATGACAGCTTTGACAACTAACTACTGCTCTGTTCCTTCATAAAGACACCTTCAACCCTCTGCGTGTTCTGCGGGTGCCGTGTTCAGCCTCAGGAAGACTGAGCTCGAGAGAAACTGACTGGAGACAACGTGAGCTTGTGGAAAATGTTGAGTGGCAAGGCAAGCCTTGGGCTGNGCTGTCCCCCATCACCCTCCTGGCAGGGGGCTACCGGGGAGCTCGAGCAGGACAATGACATGAATCCTCCCTGGGCTCAGAGCACCGTGGTGTGCTGGGCTTGGGTAATGTGTTCCTCTGAAGATGACTTTCTCTCCCTCTTCCCTCTGATTCATCCTGTNTCCTGCTGAGATGTCACCTGGATGGAAAAGTTGCCTGTTTTGCCATGGCCCAGAAGTTTTCCCCTCGTTACTGATTTTCACAGCGTGCTGTGCAGGTTACCTCCCCTTGCCCTTCCATTCCCTGAAGTTAGGCACAGGCTCTGTCTGTGCCTGGCAGATCTGGATTTCACATGAAATTCATTGGACACGCACAACTTCTGAAGCACTGCAGTCTTGGATCAAGCTCTGCTTTGCTTAAATTCAGTCCGTGCTTTGACAATATTTGCACTTGGGAGCAGATCAGGTGTTGCTGTGCTTGACTCCACGGCTGTTCTGTAGCTGCAGTGACCCTGGGCAGCAAGCTAGGGCAGTTCTGGGGAGCTCCTTGCCCTGGGGTTGATGGGAGGGGGTGTAGGTGTCATATACCCCAAAATGCAAAGCTTACTCAAGATTGTGAGGGAAAGAGGAGCTGAGTGCAGGTCCTGGGGTTTGTGCAATGCCCCATCTGATCCCCTCCCCATCCCACCGTGCTAAATGGATGCAG
>VWZY01006119.1:794391-818203 GCA_013399075.1 Chloroceryle aenea | reverse complement strand
CCCACAACTACACCCCCCCCCCCCCCCCCCCCTCCCCCTGCTTTGGAACAAGAAGAGAAGAAAGCGTGGGGATGCAGACCAGGATGGTGGCACCACCCAGCAGGCAATCTGGTGAGGTGGTGAACCTCGCTCGCGACAAGAGGAGGAGAAACTTTCCCTTTCCATCTGCTCCCAGCCTTCTCGACTAGGTACCCACTTTCCACACCGAGAGCAGATGTTCCTGCTGGAAATAGGCTTCCCTTCTGAAGTTGGAGCCATCACTTTGCATTAGAGCCTGCAAGCCTGCTTTCTGCCTTATAGTGCTTTCCCTGCTGACAGGGTGTGAGGCACAAAACATTTTAAATGAAGATCTTTACAATTGTGAACATGCTGCAATAAATATTAATACGAACTTGTTAAATGGAGGATCAGCAATTTATATAATGGCTGGGGATGCCTCTCCTTAAGTGACACAGGGTGGTTGGGTGTTGCTCCGTGTTTCCCAGACGTGGTTCACCTTTTGCCTTTTGGAGAGGGGTGTTGCACGTTCTCCTGCTGCCCAGGGGATACAGTCCCTCCTTCGCCACCTTTGCCACCCTAAGGACTGCTGCACAAGTGGTTTGCAGTGAGGGTTTGAAGCCGTAGCTATTTTGACTGGCTCCAGCACAATGCCAGGCGTGCTGGGTGTACCAGCAGCAGGTGCCCAAGGGCTGCCCTGCAAAGCCCGTTTCATCTCAGCATCCTGGGCACATTTTCAGCCCAGGTTCCCTCTTCCCCTGTTTAATTGTCTCAAAGGGAGAGAGGGAACCCTCACATACCATGGTGCTGGGGGTGTGTGGATGAGCACTGGTGGAGTTATCTTGATTGTTGAATAAAAGGCAAGTCAGAAGCATGACCTAGTACTGTTGATTAACATATTACATTAACATGATGGAGATCTGAATAGGCTGATCAAAGCAAATGCTCAAGTTCTGTTCTTTCCCTGGTGTGCTGGGAGTTGTAAATACGGCTTGACCAGGCTCCAGCCCAGCTCTCCGGCTGCCTCTTCCCGAACAGCCGTGTATTGTCCAGGCAGGAGGTGGATTTTCAGCACAGACAAAAGCAAGACAAGTCCCTTTTTTAGATTTTAAGCTTGAGTTCATCCAGAGGAGACAATTTACTTCTCTTTGTTGTCTCCAGCATCATTCATCCCTTCTGTTTGTGCTCTGTAGAAGCTGAGCCTGGGATATCATCTGAAAGAAGTTTTTTTGGATCTTTGATGTTAGGTTTGTTATATGTATATTTGAAAAGTACTTCTGCGATGACAAAGCTCAGTGCTACTCCTGCTGGGCTGATGTGTGTGTGAACTGCACCAGTGAGTGGCAGTGATTAATCCAACAGCACCATGTGCTTTTGCTGCGGAAGGACTTGCAGTGTGGACAAAGCAGCAGCATGTTGGATTTAAATTGGTGACAAAGGGAATGGAGTAGTTTTTCTAGTCCTCAGGGGTGGAGTTTTTGTCGGGCACTGGTGTGAACCTCGCAATCTGCCAGGCTTCCCTGGCTGCAGTGTGAGGAGGGGTGTCCTGTCCAGGCTTTTGGGGAGGGGCTCTTGTTCTGTTTTGCCAGGGGGACTCCCAGTGTCCAGCCCTCAGTGTCCAGTGGGGCCAGTCCAGCCAAGGTATGTGAAATTCATCCCCAGGGTGTGCTGCAGCACCCCAGATGAGCCTACGGTCTGAGCCATGAGGATGGGCTGACTTGTTGCACATTATACTGGTTTCAAAAAAAGCTTCCACCTCCTCTACCCCGGAGCAGGAGGGCTTGTTTGATGCCTGGATCTAAACCATCACTCAAATGCCTGCCTTGCAGTGCACAGCTGGATCACTTGAGGGTTCCTGCCAAGGTACCTTTGACTCCAGGTTTGCTCTTTAGCACCTTCCAACCCGCGAGCAGAGCTGGAGGGTGAATGTGCCAGCCCAGCTCAGGACTGAGCTCCACACTCGGCCTCCAGCACTGGCCAGCAGCAGACGCCTGGGAGCAGGTCTCAGAAGCAAGGGCTGAGCTTTCCCACGGCAGAGCCTGCTGACTTCCAGCAGCAAGGGGCACAGGGACTCCCCAAGACAGGGATGGCAGCCAGGCTGCTGAGCTTGGTAGCCAGCAGATCTCCTTCCCTGTTCATATGGTCAGTCTCTTTTGAAGCAGCTTGTGCTCTTGGCTACCACAACATCTGGTGGTAAGAAATGGTACCATATAATTGTGTTCTGCAGGAAAAAGGGTTTCCAATTTATCTCCTTTTTTCGGCTTCAATTTGTTACCTAATAATTTCATATGCCCAAGGATGGGTTGGGAATGTCATTGTGGCACTGGTGGTAATTTGCAGGGTGTTCTTTTTGCCACAGCCTGTGGTGCTGTCTAAGACCTGATGTCCACAGGGACATAGTGAATGCACTGAGAGGGCTGAGGTGACCCCACCTGTGGCCCTGCCAGCATCTACATTCCTGTTAGATGGGGCTGAGATCTGGTTTTGTTTGCTAGATGCTACATAAATAAAATCCAGATCTGTCACATTCGCTGCTAATTGGCTCGCGAGGGCTGCTTGTTTGAATTGTTGAGCTCTCACAGAAATGGCTGACCTTTGGCAGTGCTAATGTTTCCCGTGAAATCCCCAAAGCTCCCTGCTTCCCTTGCTCCTGCTGAGAAAACCTGCTGAGAGGAGCTGCTCCCCTGGTCTCCCATGCTTTCCCCCCCTGCTCTCAGCAAGTCTTCCACCACATGTGACAGGAAAGCTGCTTCATCACAACGGGTTAATTAATGGGCAGCAAAAGTCCCGTGCTCAGAGTTGTTAAGAAAGGGCAAATGAAGCAAAGCATCAGCTCTTTTGGTGGCTTCTGACCCGTTTTCAAGGCAGCATTCAGGGCGCTGGCACGTCTGCAGATGCTTCCCGAGCTGGGCTCTGTCCTGGAGAGGAGCAAACACTTCCCTGCAGGAGAAAATCCTGGCATGGCTTGGATGGTGATTTGCAAAGGATCCTGATGTGACTGGCAGCCAGGACAGTGCTCTGCTCCATCACTTCTCAGCCTTACGGCCAAGCCAGCTACACCACTCAGCATGGGGACTGGGGCTTGCTGCCTTCGGAGCAGCCCAGCCGGCCGTAAACTTTCTCTGTGCTCCAGCACCAGGTTTAGTTTTTTCTGCTGGTTCAGCTGCTCGACCCAGCTCAGCATCCCACCATCCAAGCACTGTTGTTGGGCCAGGGCAGGGTGACATGGCTGGGGTGAGGAAGGAAGCGGGACAACACCCTAACACTGCTCCACAGGGAGCTGCCTGCAGCTCAGCAGGATTTATACTATTTCCCTAGCAGGATGCTTAGCTATTCCTTTCCCATCCATCCTCGCAGCATCTCTTCTTATTATTTCTTTATTCGTATTGATTTTAGTTCATTGGAACCTGAAACGCTTGGTGTGCAATTTGCTGGAATCTGTTTCTCCCTTCTGTGTGGCTCTTGGTGTGAACCTCAAAACAAAATCCCCCCTGGGGAGGCGGGGGTAGTGGTCAAGCCCCCCATGCCAGTCCACCCGCTGCCAGCTCTGCCCCGGCAGGGCTGCTCCCCTTCAGCCCTGCTCATCCTCACAAAGTGCCTCTGGGTTCTGCTGCTGGCGGGGAGTTTTGGGTGACGCATGCTCAGCCCCTGCTATTTGTGCTCTCAGTTACCCGCTTAACCATGGTGATTTACATGGCAACCCGATGAGGCCTGGCATTTCAGTGCCTTTATGCATTAAGCAGCATCAGCTCCCATGTAATTTAATTGTCTGTGTTTTAAACATAAATCAGCAAACTGTGGGCTGAAGCACAGCAAACTCCTTGCCGGGCATGGGAGCTGCTCCTGCTGACTGCCCCTCCGGTGAGATGTGGCCTGTACTGCTGTCCCTGCTCCCCAGGGATCTGCTGTAGAGAAAATTTAGGCTGTGGGTGTTTCACTTGGATGAATCTCCCCTTTGAGGTTCCCGATTTAGGTGACATCAGTTAGGCTGGAGACAGGAGTCCTGCAAATGGTGGGATCAGTGAGGTCCAGTTCCCTCATCCCCCCTCAGAGCAGGGTCTACAGCCAGGGCTGCCACCCCCAAAAGCTCCTAGGAACGCTATGCCTTGAGGTCTCCCCTTTCAGTCAACTTTGTCTGAAATTGGGCAAAGGGCTCACAATTCATTAGGCACTGTGACTAATAGTTGTGACTCAACCAGCCTCATTTCCTGAGGAAATTGGGCTAAACCCCCATGCGTGCGTATTTTCCGCCCCATCAGACCTTCCGGGATACGGTCTCACAGGGAGCTGGTCCCCAGCAAGGCTTTGATCCCCCAGAGCCAAACGTCTGGGCGGGTGGTGAAAGGGTTTCTGGGTTTTGCTCCCCTCTCTTTGTGCAGCAGCTCCCTGGTATGAATAGAGCGGGAGAGCTCCCGCCCACCAGCCCTCTCCCGAGCCCCAGGGATGTGGGGCAGGAGATAATGTGCTAACAGTGTGGGAATGGGAACCAGGACGTGCTAATAGGACAGGGAAGCCTCTTCCCCAGCCCTCCCCTTCTTGCAGCCTTGCTGACACCAGGGGATTTCTGCTGCCACATTCCCACTGTCGCAGCTGTGTCCCTGCTAGCGATGGTGGGAAGCGTGCGCCAAGATCCTCGAGGGCGGTTGGCCCTGTTCTCCTTCCACCCCTAGCAGGCAGCCTCTGCGCTGGCCAAGGCCACTAGTTCCCGTCATGGCCAAGGCCAGGGATAAGCTGCATCTCCCCGCCAGGTCCCTGGGCTGCAGGGGGGCAGACAGGGTGATGTCCCCACGCTGGGCAGATCACAGCTGCAGGCTGAGCAAGCAAAGGTGATGCTTTTCCCAGACGTCCTGCTGCCCATCCCACTCTTCCCTGCCTGTTCTGCCTGTTGTGTCCTCCTCAGGGGCTGCAAAGGTGGGAGGGAGTGCTGGGCTTGGAGCTGCATGTGTGGCCAGCCCAGCAGCTCCCTTCACTTCTCTCATGCTCCCTGGAGCCCTTCCCACACCCCTGGCTGGCCTCCGCCAGGCCTCTAGCACACGGGAGCAGCAGATGTCGGTGCAGTGAATGCACATGTGTTTCATCTTGGCTAAATGTTTTGCCTTTCTTTTGCACTCCTCTGCAAAGCATTTTGCAGGCTCTCTGGAATGTACAAATCCTCCCATGCAGGGTAAATCAAGGACCAGAGGGAGGTAAAAAACAACTTAGGTAAAATATAAACCTTACACCGCCAGGTCTTTACCAGGTGTGAGCTACAGTACGGGCTGTATTTCTTCTAGGTTGGAGCTACAGCAATAAGGAGTTTCCTTATAGCAGCTCTTTGTAAGCCTTTCTGTATGCAGGCTCTCCTTGTAGTGTAAAGCAGCTTCCCAGCAGCAGTTACCTCCTGCAGCAGTACAACATCGACACAGAATTTCCAGGGTGGGAAGGGGCTGGAAGGGTCGCACCGCAGCCCAGGCAGCCTGCCGGACAGGGCTATCTCCGTGTGGAGCTTGGCTCTTCAGGCAACAGGAGCTCTGCTGCCTGGGTTTGTAGAAGAAGTGTGTGGAGCTGATTACCATAGTTAATTCAGCTCTGCGATTTTTGCCTGAGGGGTCTGGTATTTCGGGGATGCAGCAGGTGAGGCAGGGTGAACCAGGCTGTGACCTGCAGGCATCTGCTCAAACGTGTTAGTGGGCTGGGGCCAGGAGGGCACAGGGTAGCTGGGAGCAATTTATTCCCTTAACTACATTCACAGTCTGCAGGTTCAAAAGGATAGTTACTTATTTTAGTGTGCTGGTTTTATGCCCATGGAGAGACTTGTGTTCTGTCCTGAACGTATAGGTCAGTGGGGGAGTGTTGTGGCTTGTGCTGAGCAGGGTCACCCTGTCTCCCAGGATGGGCTGGAGGTGACTCCTGTGCCTGAGAACAGACCTGTGCTGCAAAACCTTTTCTTGCTGTGGTTCTGCTCTTCATGGCTGGTGCTGTTTGACTCCCTCCTCAGTGGCACCCAAGTAGCTTCTCCCCCTCCTCAGCAGAAGAGCAGTGGGAATGCAAGCCGGGGCTGCTTCTCACCCCGAGGCAGAGAGGGCTCCAGCAGGGAGCAGGGTGTATGCTGGGCAGCTGGCCATGGCCAGGCAGGATCCTGCTAGGGCAGGTGGGCTTAAGACACTCACAGCAGAAGGATTATCCCTGCTGGCTGCAGGGCTGGAGTCTTTGCAGCGTAGTGGAGCCACTGGTATGGCAGAAGAGGTGGGTATCAATCTCTTCTTCCAAGTAACAAGTGATAGGACAAGAGGAAATGGCCTCAAGTAGTCCCAGGGAAGGTTTAGTTTGGACATTAGGAAAAAATTCTTCACCAAAAGGGTTGTCAAGCATTGGAAGAGGCTGCCGAGAGAAGTGGTGGGGTCCCCATCCCTGGAGGTATTTAAAAGATGTGTGGATGTTGCTGAGGGACATGGTTTAGTGGAGATCTGGCAGTGCTGGGTTAATGGTTGGACCTGATGATCTTAAAGGTCTTTTCCAACCTAAATGATTCTATGATTCTAGTAGCACTCAGTCTGTACAGATCCTAGTGGCTCTGGAAGATGCAGGAGTGATCTAGAAACTGCACCCCTCCGACAAACACACGCTGCAGTTGTACTTATAGCAGGTCGTGCTCGGTCTTGGCTGCTGCCGAGGGATGCTGTGAGCTCGCTCTGAGCTCTGACGTGCAACCTCTTTGTCTGGCTGCCCGCCTGGATCAGAGCCATCTCCCGGCTGCAGCCTTTGCTGTTCATGGCAGCGCCCCGTGCAGCGTGCAGGGGTGTAGGGAGGGGGTGGTGATCACAGCCCCTTATGTGCCCCAGACACCACTCGTGGTCCAGTGCTGCCTGGTGCCTGGGCATGGTGGCTGGGGCTAGTTGGGGGAGGCACTAGGCAAGCTCACTGCCTTTCTCATCAAGAAGCTCCTGTATAATTTACGAGGAGCCTCTGCTCTATGCATATTTCCATAATGAATGTCGGGCTCACTTTCACACTTTTCCTCTGCTGTGTTTGTTTTGTTTTGTTTGCTTTTATAATCGGAGATCCAGTCTTTGCCTACTACCTAGTCTTGCTCTTCCCTCTGTCCTGTGCTGCGGTGCTCCCAACCCTGGTAGGGTGCCTGCCCCTTTCTTGTCTCCTTCCAGAGGTTGGAGCCCACCTCATTGCGGTGCGGGCAGCTTGGGGCAGGGAGAAAACAAAGGGAAGCAAAGAATCCCTCTTCAAAAGGCTGGCGAGGAAGGCAGGTGGCCAGTGAGCGTTGGGGCGAGAAGACAAAGAGCCGGGAACAATGGGAGCTCCGTGGAGCGAAAACACTCGCCCCTCGCATTATCCACTCATTGCCCAAATGAGTCACATGCTGGGGGTTGAACTCTGCAACTCCAGGGTCAGATCAGGAGAGGAATGGCTGAGGGTAAAGAACAGGGCACTCAGAGTACAGCACCTTGGGGTGATGATCAGCTGGTGCCGAGGGAGAGGGGTCCTCTGGATGCAGACACATGCACAGGAACAGCCTCAGCCATGTGAGTGCTGAGGCCATCTCCAGAGGTAGCTACAGAATGCAAGCATGAGGCTAAGCCTGATGACCAGAAGCTCAGCAGCAAAGCCACGGCAGTGGTTCCTCAGGGCCACCCCATGGTTCCCATGAGGGTGCTTTTAGCTCCTGATGGCTCTTAAGTGGTGTTAGTGGATGCTTGCAACCTGAGTCCTCAGCAAGAGGAATCGAGGTGCACTTCAGGTGTTGCACTTGGAAATCATTCTGAGTGTCTCTGAGTTCTCAGAGGGACCATGCTAAGCTGCTTCTAGGATGGAGAAATATGTGCCTTTTGAAAGATGACACTGTCAAGAACAACGTAGAGGAAAATAAACCTCTTAGGCAGATGAATTCAGCAGGCCAGGTATTGGCTGCCAGCAAATACAGAGCTAATGACTAGATTCTTGTCATGTACCAGCATAACTATTTCAGGGACCTGCCAGCAAGTGGATAGAGGGCAGGGGCAAGTTTTATCTTAGCACACTCATATTCAAAGGTGCTACTTTGTGATTATGTCATTTTCTCCAGCTTTTTCCATTCATCTGGCTCTGTGATGAGCATCTGTTTGTGTCAGAACAAGGGCTTGTTGACTGCACTCGAGCTGAGATGCTTTGACCTGCACTTCACAATGCACAAAGGCTTTTCTCGGTGATGATTAGCTCTGTGGTGCAATATTAAGGCTCTTTCTTCCTCCTGATGTGCCTTTTACAGAGTCTGTTAGGTGTGGAGCTTCAAAGGGCCTGCTGGAGGGTCCAGCTGCCTTCTGACTCAGATCTGCTCTTGCTCTCCTTCGTCCCAGAGCAGGAAACCATCCAATACAGGATGACCATCAGAAATGTGCAGAGGGAGAAGAGGCACAGGGAAAGGTTATCACATGGACCTACATACCGCAGACTGCGCAGTGCCGTTCTTGGTGAGATTAGAGATGAGAACAGGGTCAACCAGGACTCCCCTCCCTGCCTGTTCTCTGCTGCTCTTCTCCATCCTGAGAAGCAGCAACTGTTGGTCCTTCTCAGAGCTGAATTAGCTGGGGAAGAAACCCAGAAGCTTCCAGACTGTGAAGGTAAACTGTTCAGTGGTTGAAGGTCTTTAAGAGCTATTTCATGGACTCTCCTATAGATGGAGATAGTATTTTTCCTACATGCAAAAAAATTGATTTCACATTGTTTGGGACTCCAGATTTCTGGAAATATTTGGGATGTGTCTTGCATGGTCTCAAACAGCTTTGGACTTTCCCATCATCATCTTAGCTCCTGGTGCCATGTGAACCAGAACACAGGGTTGCCATGGCCTGAGGTCCCACTGGGCAGAACCACTTGCTGGAGCTGGACTTGAGCTTCGGCACAGCTTTTGGACTTGCTTAGCACACAGAGCAGACATGCAGGCACGGTGACCTCTCAGGGACCACTCTTCCCCCACCACGTACATGTGAGCAGAGAATTAATCTCTTTGCTTCCTGACTCTTTTGGTAGGATCTGAGAAAGAGGGCCTTCCCCACTGCTCTCTTTTCTTTGATAATTAAATAAATAAATAGAACCCTTGAGCAAATGAAATGTCATTTCACATTCAGGCAAATACATTTGGGTTAGAAATCTAGGTCAGAATGTAAATTATCTTGCTGCCTTCTTGAAGGTGAAGTCCCTGAAATGATCTCAATTTAACTGAAATTGGGGATTTCCCAGTTTTTGCAAGCACTTTATTTTCCTTCTAATGAATACAAGGAAAAAAACTTTCCTGAAACTGCCAGGGGATACAATCTATCTCGAATGGCTATAATATTGTATAATAAAATAAACCTTAACAATAAATGTCTTATGCTCTTAGAGATGCTATTTTAAGCACAACATATAGGGTGTTAAATTTGGTGGAAAATCTGACCAGAAGTCAGAAAATCAATTATATTTCTTCAAAATTGCTGCCTGACAAAGAGGCCTTTATTTTGCTGCCAAAGAGAAGAGGAACCCAAGGATGGTCTTCACATGGGCCAGGGATGCACCTGGGCACAGCGCATCTCCTGGTGCTGGCGGCACCTCCCTGTGCTGAGGCAAAAGGACCAGGGTCAAGTGCAAGGAAAGGTGGGGTGCGAGGGATTTTTTTTTTCCCCAGTGCCATTTTCCCATCCCCTGGATGTTTCTTTCTGCTTGCCCTACTGAGGAGTTCCCAGCCTGCCCAGCTCAGCTGGGCATGAGCCACTGGTGGAAGCTGTAGCAGAGACAGGGATGCCCTGCACAGGGTGGGTAAGACATGAATTCAATTTTGTATTTGATAGGAAAAGAAAAACTTACAGTATTACACTGGGACTATGACCATTTGTACAGCAAAAACTACATTAACAGTGTAAATTATTTGTAGGAAATTACAACCAGGAACAGGAGCTGCAGTTGTTTCTGAGGAATTCAGTGGCAGGAGCTCTCTGCTCTCAGTGCCCCCTCCCTTCGCTTATTCAGGGAATTAAATCCTTGAGTGTTTCTATTTACCACACAGTCAGTGTTTGTTTGTCTCAATGTTCACATTTCCTTTCTTTTTTTGTCTTTAATCAGCTGCAATTATTCAGTTATATTCATGGATAGTACTAAAATAAAAATAGGTGCATTATGAATATTAAACTGCTGCAAACAAAGCCCTGAATTAGATGATTTGTGTGCTCTGTGTACATAGGTTTTTCTGCTTGGAGTATACAGTGAGCCATATAATTTTCCCCTTCCTTTCACTTCCTATCTGCACAGGATGAGAAGCAATGTGAGCCCTAGAGGGAAAGGAGATGGGGAAATTCTGGGTGCCCTTGGAGCATCACTGTGAGGTGCTGCTCACAATGGAGTCTGCAGAGGGGACTCTGCACAGATGAACTTTAAGTTGCACATTTAGATTGCAGCTGGGAGAGCAAGGGCAATGGGGAAATGCCTTCTGCTGCTCTTCACAGAGAGGAGCCACTTCAGTTAGCCCCAGTGCCCAAGACGTGCCCAGAGCGGAGAGGGCTCCCTAGCCTCCCAAATCCATGCCAGAGAGGTCAGACCCGTGGCATCCTTCCTGCATTTTTAGCAAGCCTGATTTTGAGGGTCCTCTCACAACCAGGTCCTTCAGTGTGGTCATCCACGAGGAGCTTACATAACCTGTGGCTTTGGGTAGCTGTAGAATATGGGGTTACACAGGGTAGCAGGTTTGTTGCCCTAGCTCACTAGAAAATATTGAGATACCTGCACTGGGCTTTTGGAGGTGCAGGATCTCTCCATGCTGCCATGATGCACACCACCACATATTCCCCTTTGTTGGCTGGACTGTGGAGAAGCTGGACCCACCACTCTTACCTCCTGCCAGGGCTGCTGCCGTTGCTCCCATGGAAGAGTTTTTGTGGGCAAAACCAGGTTTAGTCTCTAGCTTTTTCTTTCTTTCCTTCTGCCTCAGATTCTTTAGGGTTTGTTGAAGGGAAGGGGGGAGTCGATGCCACAGCCTGACGAACCTGCCATTGCTCATATCCTGTGTCTTGTCTGCATGACTGGTTCTTTACATTTTTAATGGTATTTTGTATTGCTTTTCTTGTACTGCTCCTGGATATTTTGCAATACACATCTTTGTGGATGGATGCAATGAATCAATGGCGAATAATAATCTAAGTCTAGAGGGAACAGAGTTTGCAAAGCAGCTCACCATTCACACTTGTTGGAAGTGTGATGAGAAACCACAAGGATAAGGCCGAGTGGAGAGAAAATGACCTGGGAGAAGGACAAGGAGGAAATCCAATCTCTGAAAATGAAAATAGATTTTTTTAAAGGGCTGTGTAAAATTATACATTTAATTCTTTTCCTTTTAGCATCAAGCCTTAGAGCAGATCGTGCTATAGCGGCTTCCTTGCTGCTCCCTCTGGCTGACTTTCAGGAGCCAGGGTGTCTTAGGGACTTCTATTTCTTGGTACTGCTATAGTTTTCTATCTTGTTCCTTAAAGGATTTGGTTTGGGAGGCTTTTAAATCACTCCAGTCAGCTGGGGTGAGTGGTGACGTTGATGTTTAAGCCCTGCAGGCTGTCTGAAGGGGAAGGCTGCTGTCCTTAGCTTGGCTCTGCACAGCCCTCAACACAAACTCATTCCCAAGGCTGCGCCTCCTGCCGCCGTTCCCCCTTGAGCTGAAGATGGACTGTGCCTCTCAGGCTGCCGTGCCCTGATGAATGTTCCCAGTGTAAATAAAATCCGTTACAGGGGCTTGAGCTGGTGTCCATGTTTGTCCCTGCTCCCTCCCTCTGCCCAGTCTACAGCTGGGATGAATTGTCTCAATCTATCACAATTACGAAGACACTTGAACTAAATAACTTCGTAAAGATCTGCTGGGAAAATTCATTGGTTTGAGACTTTAGAAATGGATTTTATTTACGGTGTCCATAGCATCATAGGAAAGAGGTGAGCTGGGCTGTGATCGTGATGGAGAGCAGCCCAGCCCCACCTCACGCACAGCCTGCACCCTGTCCCTGCAGCCCTCACCACCTGCAAGTCTTCATGAAAGGGTATCAGAAAACATAGCTATACGTACAGGATTGCAGAGGGGTGTTTAACCCCACCTTTGCTGGGAATAAAGGGACAGGAGGGATTTTATGTCTTAGGGGAATTCGATAGTGGTGCCTGCATCCTGGGTCAAGTTTTCCACACCCCTTTCCTGTCCATGGGACTGCCCATATCCCATTTTCAAAACTAATGTTAGCATCTGGGGCTTGCTGGAGATACGATCGAGTTACAGGAGCGTAACAAATTACCCCCTGTCAGCTGAACCTTGATAGCCCAGTACGGATGTGCTCTTCCTCTGTGATCTTTCACTGGCATTTCAACTAAGCTCTTTTAAGGATTTAAGAGCAGTCATAACAGGTCATAGCAAAGGGCCAGCCAGCCTGAGCTGCTGGCCCTGGGATGGGCTTTGACCAAAGTCTGGGAAGCGCGTAGGAAGAGACAAACCTGCCCCACTGCCTCCCTGAGGGCTCTCTCCGCCCCCAGCACCGCGGTGGGGCTGGAGGAGCTGAGACAGGATGGGATGGGGTGGGACGGGATGGGATGCTTCAGCCCACAAGGGAATTTTCTCCTACTCATTTCCTTTCTTTTCTTGAACTCATGTAAATTTTTATCATCTGCAGAATCCTGTGGCAAGATATTGCAAAGCTTAACCCCATGTTGGGCTTGGGGAAGCTTTTTGATTCCATTTTTTCTGTTGAATGGATCATTTTTTTACTCTGGTTTGGGGGGTACATGCATGACAGTTGTACTCCTGTGCCCCAGCTCCAGTGCTCCAGCCTGTATGAGCTCAGCAGGGCTGAGGCTCCTAAATCCCACACATGTGGGTACTGAAACCCTGTACATCCCAGGCAGCTTTATACACTGGGTTAGGAGCAGCCAGCACCCAATGGGTATGGTGAGATGCTCATTCCCTGGGTGTGCTGGGCAGAAAACAGGCTGACCCTGCTCCCACCATGTCTTTGCTGCTAAGCATCCGGGCAGCGTAGCACATGTAGGGAACAATCATTTGTTAAAAATTATGTGAGTGGTGGTAGCTGAATAAATCGTGCTTATTTAGTGCTGTCTGAGGGAATGTGCCCTGCACGCCTGTGGCTCGTCGTTCTCTGGAAGGCAGTCATGCACGCTCTGTCGGGGATAACACTTGTTCCAAGTACTAAATGCCAATTTGGCTCCCTTCGTTCGTTCCCATTTTACTACAATTAACTGTCTCTCTGCCGAGTGTGACTGGGGTGGTGAATCCGGGCACAGGCTGGATCCTGGCTCTGCTGGGACGGGGCTGGTCCTGTCACGGAGCAGGGGCTCCATCACTGCTGGTGTTCTGCAGACTGCTGCACTGGCCCTGACGGATGGACCTTCCTTCCCTTGCTAATTTAAATATGATAATCTTCGTTTAGCTACTGCATGCAAATCCCTAAATATCGTAATTTTGATTGCCTCCCCGGCAGTTTAAAGGATTATATCTGGGTTATTTTTAGCACAGATCATTTCCTTGATCTGGTTTACAGGCTATGACCAGAAGGAGCTGTAGGTAGGTGGGCTGCAGGGAGAAGCTCTGGGGGCTGGACAGCCCAGGCCAAGGCTGTCACCTGCACTGGGGATTGATGGGGGACCTCTCAGTGCATAGGCACAATATTTCCATCTCGTAGAGAGTGATGAGATGCATCATTGCAGCACAGCTGGGCCTGCGGAGGTGGACATAGTGCTACAAAGTGGTCGCTCAGCTTTTGATGGGTTTTGGGAAAAACCTGTGATTTTCTTCACCTCCCTCTCAGAGCAGGTTTAGGACAGACAGGAGGTACAGGTCACCCTTTTGCAGCTCTATCTGCCTCTTTAGCACCTGTCCTCTTTCCTTCATCTCCAACCAGCCGGCACAAGGTCCCTGGGCTACCTCCTCCCTCCCAGCCCAAGGAGGAGCATTATCTCCCATGCTTCAGAGGCAGCACCAGCAGCACAGCAAGCCCCCTTGCTCCTTTCACCGGGGGATTTAGCTAATGCTCTCTCCAATCCATTTTGCTTCTCTGCAGCTTAGTGTGGATTTTCATCCCCATCTCATCAGCCCACTTAGGGTGTGCAGCCCTCTGCCAGGCTGGAGGCATTTTAACCCTGCCAGCAGCCTGCCCGCAGCAGGGGCTCCTTAGGGGCTGAGGCAGAACCAAGGGTGCGGAGCTCCAGGCGAGCACATTGTGGAGCTACTCCAGAGCCCAAAGAAGGAATTAAAAGACCCCACAACCTAGCCTGTTATGGCACATTTAGGCTCCAGCGACCCTGCCTGTCCCTCCCTTGTGCCTGCACATCCTGAGGGGGGCCCTGGATGGAGAGCCCATGGAGGAGGGGCAGTATGGCAGCACCAGCTGCGCCATCGGTCCGAGAGATGGCTCTCAGGCTGGTGAGGCTTCCCTGGTGATGGAGAAGGAGGTCTGGATTCATCAGTCATGTCACATTACATTATGTGATGCAACGCAACATGGCATGACTGATGCAACCCAACGTTAAATGTCATAGAGCAATGGATCAGCTCAAGGCTACAGTAATTTTATGTGCCCATTTAATCTGGTATTTAAAAACAAACACTCATAGCAATCTGCATCACACACTACATTTTGCAAAATTGAGCAGCAAATCTGCACCAAGCAAATTATATAATTCTGTCATCTCTCAGCCTTATGTACATGTGTGTAAATACTGTAGTCGGGTTTAAAACTGGTGGTCTGACTTTCCTCTCACCCCACAAGCAACACCAAAGAGGTCCTCACAGAGCAGCTGAGTACTGCCCCATGATGGGGTCTCCACTCTTCAGCAGGTGCTGGAGACAGGTACCGGGGGCATGTCCTGCTCTGGAGTTCACCACCGCCAGCCAGGGCTGCCACTCTCACCACCTGCAGACGGAGCAGCTCCTGACACCGTCCACTCCAGGTCAATCAGCCAGGCTGGTTTAGATCAGCCATTTACACTCTTAGGCTGGAGATGAAGGGTTTTGCCTGAAGCTCATTTTGGGCACGCCTGCCTGAGCTACAGCACGAGCAGGCGCAAGGGCTGAGGCTCTGCTCCCCCTGCACAGCTGCACCCACAGCTGTCTGCATCTGTACAGAAATTCAGTGTTTCCCTTTTCCTTGTGGCCTGCAAATGCATCTGTGCATCTGCCGCCCGTTCTCTCCTCTCCGTGGTGTGGGCTCTTCTGCAAGCTCAGCCTGGCTGTGTCTTTCAAAGCATCTCGATGTTTTGAAAAGGAAAGCCTCCCCTGTTGTTCTTCCTCCCAGCCCTGTGTCTGTGTGGCCTTGGACTGGCTCTGCTTGGAGAGAAAGAAAAAATCCCTTAATCGCTTGGTTCCTCGAGCCCAAATGAGGGTAGCACTTCTACATGAGCTGCATTTTAAGCAGGTACTTAAGGGCTGTCCTGGGATGCTTTCCCAGATCAGACCAGGGCAGACCTCTCCAAAGCAGAGACCATTCCTCCTTTTAATGGCCAGAGCAACAATAATGGTAATTAACGTTTCCCCAGCTTGCTACTGCACTGTCACATTTTATGACCAGAAGAAGAGCTTTAGTCCTTTTGCCTTGTCAGGCTCCTCTCCTGTGTCCCCACACTCTGACAAGAGGACAGGGGCTCTGCACACGGGTTCCCGGCCCACTTAATCTGCTGGGCAGTGATCCAGTGGCAGGGAATGCCTCTTTTCCTTAAAGAAGNAAAATCAACCTGACCCAAAAGAGCAGAGCCCACACTGCAGCACGGGCGGGTTTCCCCTACGCATGGGTGCTTTCTGGGGGTAGGTGCCTAGGAGGTGTTGTTGGCATCTATCCATTTGGGTCTTTGCTCACCCCATCCCCGACAGCTCTCACAGTTTGGGTGTTTGTGGTGCTTTGCAGGGCTTGTGCAAACCACACTCATGTCAGAGCATCCCCTTTCCCAAGGAAAACTCCCTGTTGAGATCTGGAGGGGAGCAGACCTGGGAGAGCATGAACTCCCCCATCCAAAAGCCTCCTCTCCAAGGCTGGGTGTTCCCAGAGTGCTGTGGCTCAGTCAGAAGAGTTCACTGCAACACAAACCAGAGCAAATGGCAGAGACTGTGGACAGGCCAGGTACAGAAGCTGCTCTGAACACTGGCTGCTGAGCTGGGATCCCGTGTTTATGCTCACAGTTGTTGCTGCACAGACCGTTCCAAGGTGGTCTGTGTATTGCAGCATTGGCTAATATTGCTGTGTTGAGACAGGTTGGGTTTGATTTTTTAACTTCCCTTGATTTTCTAGAGCTGACTGACAGTGTGCAGCCAGGTACAGATCTGGAGTGGGACTGGAGTGAGCCATTTCAGAGAGGCTTTATGACAGCCGGCAGCACAGCCAGACGATGTAGCTGTCTGCAGGGTGTGTGCTCAGCAAACCCATCTCCAGGGCTCTGGAGGTGGGTGAAAACAGGTAGATGCTTGCAGCCTCGGAAGTCTGTTTTTACATCTTGAATCAGAAACATGCAATGAAAAATTCATATTTCAGTTCAGATCTTATTTTTGGCTTGAGATCAGAAAAAAAAAATGTTAAGTGGGGAATCTAATGTGCATTTATATTTGCGTAACTTGCTAGCAGTGGAACTGCTTTGTGTCTTATACAGCTCATGCCAAAGTGAAGGATTTGCTCTTTCATTTTCAGCCTGGGGTGAAATTTTACAGTTGAGATTATAGGATCCTGAAAATAATTGTTGCCCCAACCTTAACTCTTACATTATAAATGAGGATGCATCATACTCGGCATGACTGGGAATTACAGAAATTAAGGATGAAAAAGACCTCGTCTTGCAGCCAGTGTAGATTATTTTGTAGAGTGTGTTTGATTTTTTTAAAGTATTCTTTCCCTCGCAGACGAAGGCCATTTTCCTCGCAGAGCAGTGCTGCTAATGAACGCCTCCATTTCAAGCGAGACGCAACAGCAGTGTCCTCGCGCTGCTCTTCTCCGTAAAGGGAGAAAGAGGTTTCTTTACCCTGCCCTGATATTCTTCTGGCCTAAAGAATTCAAAAATCTTCCAGGCTGAGATGGAGGCTGAGGTTTGTGTTGCCAGGGATAACTGGATACCAGGGCTGCCAGCAGGCAGCTGGCTGGGCAGTCACTGCCGGTGCCCTGGAAGCAGCAGGTGCTGGTACCTGGGCAGGCACCGTGTGCTGACAGCAGCATGTGACCTTGGGGATAGGGAGGCTGGGGCTCCATCCACACCAGTGACCTCCTACACCCCCTCCTCCTTCCCCTGTCCCTTTTTGCCGTGCTGCCTTCCCTCTGCCATCCCCATGGCCTGGGCTGGAGGTGGCAGTGCTGGTGTCATCCCTGCTGGGTACCCACCGTCCTGCTGGGGCAGTGCAAGGGGAGAGGATGGATACAGTGCCACAACTCTACTGACATTGTTATTCTCCCTAAGCCCATCAGGCCAGATTTCCGTGGTGGAATGAATAACTGAAAGCTGTAAAAGGGAAGTTTTCTTTCTGTTCTTTCTTTTTCTCCCTCTTTGCCCGTCCAGTCTGGCTCCTTTCCACCCTCCTTCCACTTCTCTTTGTTGTCGCTAAAAAGATTAAACTTGTTTGACCAGGTTCTGAGTCAGCACAGTTGTAAGGGGAAGATGAATGAGGCTCTTTAACCCTGCTTATCCCTCAGAATGCCCTCCTCATGGGAAGAAACACACACATGTATGCTCCGGGAAACATCGGTTTTAATGTTCCTTTTATTTTTAAGTCATTCTTTCCCCCAGTCTTATTTCTACTTCTGTCAGATAATGGGGCTGCTCTCACTCCTGCTGCTCTCTGTACTGAACCTTTCTCTGCTTTTCCATGCTGAAAGGGCTCTCCCTTTCTTCTGGATCTTCTGCAGTAAGCCAGAGCAGGATGCGTGATCCTGAAAGGGCAAAGCAGCTCTGTTCTCTTTTGTCCCCAAAACCTTTCTCCTCTCAGTCCAACTCTCACATCTTGATCCTTTTTTCCTCAGTCCTCAGAGAAGGCTGCTTTCAAAACACTTTTATCCCAGTAGTAAAAATGGGAAGTGTGTAGAGGAATCTGAAAGAAGATGCAGGGATATGGGGCTAATACCTGGGGAGAGCAGGTTTGGGATGCGATGGGATACTGCTGAGAGATGAGGGGAACCCATTGGTGTACACAATGATTTTGGCACTTGCATCTCCTTGTGAACCACTGTGTCGTCAGACTGGACAAGAAGCATCCCATCGGTCCGTTCCCCGTGACTGTCCTCATGCCATGGCACCGAGCCCCACGTGTCCGCAGCGTGCCGCTCCCGGCGCAGCAAACACCGCCAGCACTCGTCCGGTGCTCGCAGCCCTCCGTGCTGCAGGCAACATCTCACTTTGCCAGCATCTGGACCCAACTGAAGAGCATCTTCACACCCACTGAGATGGATCCCAAGGCAGAATGAAACTTCAGGGCAGGATTTCAATCCCCAGCTGTGCTAATTGCTCCCGGCATTTCTCTTTTGTTTGACAGCCTGCCCCCAAAGCCCACAGAGCTCCAGGAAATTTCTTAAGCTGAAGGCTCGGGAGAGGCAAATATTTTCCAGTTTTCTGTTTGGGAGATAAACAGAAGTAAATGGTGCATCCATAATCCTGGATTCTGCTTTACAAATGCCTTGTGGTGGTACTGTGTGTCATTCATGTAGGTGACTTTTACAGTGAAAAATCCCATTTAAGCCTGACCTTTCACGTTCTGGAACATAATAGACTGTGCAACCAAATCGCATCCTCCTGGCAGGGACACCAGTGAACTGGAATATTAGTTTTGTAAGGGGATGTTTGAATTCTGAAAATTCATTTGTCAGAAGTTGTGTTTCTAACTATGGGTCCATTATGGGGAGTGGGCAGGGGGAGCTTCACAGGCAGGGCAGGGGAGGGAGAGTGGTCCCAGCCTCCCAACACTGGTTTGGTGCAGGTGGGCATCTCCCTGGGGATGGTGATTCAAATTTGGGAACAGGTTTCCTGAAAGCCCCCTCTGCAGTGATGTCTGCTTGTCTCCCAGGGAGCAGGAGGAAGAAGACACAAAGATGGAAAATGAGGTAGGAACAAGATCTCCTGCTCTCACAGCAAGCACTGGGCAATGATTGCCTGGAATGGGGTGGGATGGTTTGAGATGAAATGAGATTAAGATGGGATGAAATGGGGTGAAGTGGGATGAGCCGGGGTGGGATGGGACAACATATTGCTCTTGCTCCCCAGCAGCCACTCTCCATCGTGTCCCTGCTCGGGCTGCAGGGAAGGAGAGGCGACTTATGCAGGTGGGCCGATTTCCAGCCCAACAATTAATTATCGTTGCCGCTTCCCTCACGGGGCTCTGTGTGCAGCAGCTCCCCACGTTGGCTGACGAGGCTGCTAATTCCCCCTGTTCCCGCTGGCTCGCGAGGCCGCTGCGGCTGCTACTTGAAGCATTTATGTTAATACGCTATCAGGCAGCCACATCCCATGGCTTATCATTTTCATCAAGTCTTGGTTTTACGGTTGAAAGGAATTACTTTCAAAAGACCATTACCACCTCCCTGTTTCTCATGGCCTTATGCCTACCTGCTGTTAAGCTTTTATAAAGGCATAATTTTTTTTTGTGTAAAGCTCATAAAAGCTGCTACTCAAGTCCCATGCTCGAGTCCACTTCCCTCACTCGCTGCCTGGGACTCTGACTCGGGCAGCAGTGATCCTGGCTGATGCTGCTGGGAAACGGAGGAGAGAGCAACTACCCTGGCCAACCCATGGCTCTGTGGGGCTGTGTGATGGTGCCAGCGCAGAGTTAGACCGTGTACATTTCCAGTGAGGATGCCCCAGGTCCTCTTCAGGAAGGACAAGGGGACACAGGTACGCTTGGCCATCTTCAGGCAGGAGGGCAGGATGCTGGTGGCCCTGAGCCCCTCTGGTCCCATTCATCCTAAACACAAGTTTCAGCACCTCCTTTACCCGGGGGTCCCATCTCCCCTTTGCAACTGAGTTCCTTGCTGCTGTCACAGGCAGATGGTTTCTGCCCCTTGGGCTGTGTAGTGAGCCCTGGGCTGGAGCAGGTAGCACTCTCTGGAGCCTGCCATCAGGGCATTTGCTCCTTTAGCATTCCTACTGCATTCNTTTGTTGGCAAGTTGAAAAGGAGCACACACACTGCCTGATAGTCACTTGCCAGTAACATAAAAACTCTTATGCACCAATATATCAATCAGCGTTATGTGTCAGCCTTGACTACTGCATTCAGCTTCCATCACCCAAACAAAATCATGCTGTAGCAGTCGAGGAGGAGGCTAATACCGATGACTGGAGGCATGGTCGGGCATACAAAGCAGGGGTGGGTAGCTGGGTGGCCGAGCTGGCTGCTGGAGCTGGGGAGGAAAGCCAGAGGAGATGCAGGGTGCAGGCAGGGATGGGGTGTGCCAAGCCCAGCTGAGCTCGTGGTGCTCCTTGTCCCATGAAGACAGTGAAGGCCAAGGGTGCCCCTACATGCTTGCTGCCCCTTGAAGGGTCGTGGCACCCTGTGTCTTCACACTATTTGGCAACTGAAAGGTGCCTGTGGAACAGCCAGGGTGGCTACTATGTGCCTCTCCCCCAGCCTCTTGACATTAGTCTCTGTGCCTATTCCTTGCCTTTGCATCCAATTAGAATAATTGCAGCTTATTAAAAGGAGGTAATGGATTTCAAGAGGGGCTCTGTGGGCTGTCCCAAGCTCTCTTTGCACCAAGGCTGCTGGAGCTGCCTTTGGACAGCTGCTCCCTGTTAGCACCTTTCGCAAGCCCAGTTGTTCCTGGGCAGTGAGTTGTGCTCTGGTCCCGCTGGTCCTGCCGGGGGCAAACACTGCCCTGTGCAGGGCCAAGTGCCTGGGGAGCCCACACAGCCTGTGCTGGGTCAAGCAGGCACGACTGGCAGCAAATTCTAAAGTCCAAGATATGTTTTGGATTAAATGTGCATGAAAACTTAAACGTGACTGGGAGGCAGTCCTGAGGCCCTTGGCAACCTGCTAATGCAATGCTCTGCATCCATCTGGCTTTTGGAAAGGAGAACTACGTTAGGGGCCTTACCAGGTACTCCCTTGCAGACCAACTGTGGTCCCTGGGGCTGTTTCAAGGCAGAGCCAGGATGCTGTGGAGGGGCTGACACAGCAGCACCAGACCCCTGCTTGGGCTGCGCCTGTGCTGGCTTTGAGGGTTGCAGCCATCGGGGCAGGGCTGGTGTCATCCTGTGGCACTTCTCCTGGCTGGAACAGTGCTGATGATGGTTTTCCCTGGTGTGGCTGCGCTGGGGATGGAGAGGCTGTGGTGGGGGAGGTCTCACAACAGCAAAAAGCTTTGGGCTTTCCATTTCTTTGTGTTAAATATGCGAGTGGTCACTGTATCTCTTGATTATTTAATTTGACTTGGAATAAGAGGTATTTGTATTCATTTCCAGAGATGATGTACAGGCCTGATCTTAAACTGATTTAGACAGTATTGTACATCAAGAAAAATGAGAACGGGAAAATCTAATGTATAGTGGTTTTTTAAAATAGGGCACTTTACAAACCTGCACGGAATTACAAGCGATAGGCAAATGCTGTCACAAAAGTCTTCCTTAAATGACAAAAGGACATGAAGAATAGTGCTGCTCAGCAGCACAATACAAGCTCCAATAATATGATCACGTGATTCCTCTCGAGTAGTTTGTAGTACGAGGGCTTTGACAGATGTCTTCTGTCAAATCTTCTTCTAGTAGCTGGAGATGTTATTGGTGTCTCCTGTGCCCTCTGCCAACATCCACTGACCTCCTGGGCAGGGAGCTGGCTTCCCCAGGTCACTGCATGTCTTCTGGGCACTTCACCTCTCCATGTCCATGCTTCAGGTCCCAACTCATCACGAAGGCTCATTTTGTGGTGGCCTTTTTGCTGGGCCAGGTACAACCCCGTATCATCCCCACTGCCTGTACTGGGTTTGGAGCATGAGCCTGGGGGTTTCTGCACCTTGGAGTTCTCTTTGGGATGGATTTGTTGGGGATAGCCCAGGTTTTGGAGCGTGACTGGGAGCAGTAAGCGAGCAGCAGGCGGAGCTGGGTAAGAAATGCTGTTGTGCACGTGGAGAGGCAGAGCATCCTCTCTTTGCATGTACAGATGCATGGAGACAGAGGTGCTGCTCAGCCGCACCCAGCCACCGGGGCAGAATGTGTTTGGTGCTTGGGTGGGCTGCAAGCCATCTGCTGTGAGAGGTGACATCAGGGGCTTAATAACAGCTTAGTGGGTGCTGCCATCTCTGCAAGGTTCAAATTTTAAGCAGTTATTAAAGCTGATGTGATAAAGGGAGAGAGGCTGGAGCGGGCGCCCTGGCTGGGTGAGAGCACACCTGCACACCTTGCAGTTTGGTTACCGTAGCGTTTGCTCTCATCTTCCTTCCCAAATCATTGCAGAGTGCTGCTGTGAGCTGCTAGGAAACAGCTGTATTATCGGAGGTGGCTGTGTGCCTGTGGGAGGGATAGTGAACTGATCTTTTCTGGGAATCTCCTAGGATCAGTACAAACCTTTCCATAGAAGTAAATATGCATTGGACGAGGGCCATATTTTGACCTTGGCTGAATGTAAGGTTTTAATTATCAGAGCTGGCTGAATATCACACAACATTTTGCCATGAGCATTGCAGTTTCCAGGAATTTATTTCAGCATTGCTTACTCCTTTTGGGCTTCATGTTTATGAACGTACAAATAAAATGTACCTGCTCCAAAGAAGGTATTTTCACCTAAACAATGTGCTGAGGGGGCTGTGATTTTATTTACATGCTTTTTATGCTGCTGCTTTACTGTGGATATAAATACAACTTACACGTTACAAAATCCTTTTTCTCCAAAAAAAGATGTGTGAGATCCCAGCTCAAAGGAGTCGCAAACCTTCCGTAAGTACTGCAGGGTGGTTTGGGGCTCAGATCTGAATTCATAGCTCTCTGATGCCTGCTCCTGCATGCTGGGAGAAGCAAAGCCATGGCAAGAAGCGTGGCTGTGCCAGAGCATGTCCTCTCCCACCCCACATCGTCGCAGCAAGGTACCTTCAAAGGTGTCCTGTTTCCTCCCCAAAGCAGTCCTGCTCAAATCCCAGGCAGGGTGTTTCCTGGGCTGGCCCTCCAGAAAACCAGGGGAACATTGTCAGGCATGTAACTTTGAGTTTTAAGAGATGCTTGTTGCTGTTTAAATATATAATAATCAAATGGAAATGGTCTTTTGCCGACTCATGGGAGTGTTCCATCGTCAGAGTGGCATGAAGTGATTTAGCCATTAAGGTTAATGCTTGTCTTCCTGCTGTCTGTTGAAACTCTGGGCTAGGCAATGCAAATAGCTTAGCCAGTACTTTTAAAGGTCATTGTGCATGAAAAAAATAAAGATCATACACCGCTCATGGAAATGTCCCTAGTAATCACTGCCTGCTCAGGGGAGGAGGCACGAGGCACTCCTGGAGCGTTTCTCTCATCCTGCTGGTAGTTTGGTGACAGCCTTGACTTCATGGCAGCTTTAGCTTCAAGTTGGCATCCCCTTCGATACCTGTGCCTCCCCATGCAGTGTTTGCTGGGTGGTTGTGGTGGTGCTGGCAGTTACTGAACACAGGGAACGCAGACTCCAGGGCAGCTCCTCATCACCAGGGCATGCACTCCAGGGATGGGCATGGAGGGCAGGTTTCTCCTTCAGTCTCTTCTTAGGGTTTCCTGCAGGACTCCTTTGGGTTCAGATCTTCCCTTCTTTGCCTTCCCCCCAGGATGTCTTGCTCCTAATTTATCTAGGAGGTAATTTTAATCCTTCTCTCCTCAGACAACTGGCTACCTCAGTGCATAATTAATTTATTAACACACTAA
>VWZY01006119.1:740693-790533 GCA_013399075.1 Chloroceryle aenea | reverse complement strand
CAGTGAGGGTAACAGATGGGGACAGCTTGGATGTTGCGGATACATTTTGATATGTATGGGCTTGAGCCAATGTCCTGTCGAAGCTGGGGGTTGTCTTCCAGTCTCTGGATCACAGGAAATGAATTAATGCAGGCTCTGGGGTCATTATAAATACTCACCCTGTCCAAGGAGTGATGATGTCTGCTGTGTGGCTGGAATACTCCACCTTGTGAAGGCAGGCTCTAGTCCAAAGCTATGCTGAGCTGTTTCAGCCCTGATGCAATGCTGGTTCTTGCGAGGAGTTTGTCAGGCCTGACTCAGGGAAGCAGACGTGGGAAGACAATGATGCGGTGGAGCTGAGGAGTATTCCTGGAGAAGTGTGTGGGGCTGCCTCGAGAGCAAAGCCCAGGTCTGGGCAGGGCACTTTGCTGAGCTGGCTCCTCTCCCAAGAGTGGTCTGAGCACAGCAGTGGGTGCACGCTGAGGGCTGCTCACACCTGCCAGTGGGGCTGGCCAGGTCCTGCTCCTCAGGTGGCAGTGCAAGGAGGTGAGGAGGAACCCAGCTCCCAAGCTGACTGAACCTCCAGAGGGATCCCTGGAGACCCAGGGTAGAACTTCTTTCCAGTTTAGCTCAGCTGGGTAATGAGTTCACGCTCTTGGACATCCACGAGCCACTCTGCACCACCAGAGACGTGGGACACTTCCTTCTTCCTGTCACTCGCTTGTGTGCTTTAATGTCTTGGTGTCACTCCAAGGTATTACAGCCTAGGTAAGCGACATGATTTATTCTTTTTTGTCCCTCTGTTAAAGGACGTGATGTCTCCTGGGTGTTTGGAGAGACAGAACTGAGCTTGCCCACGACTCAGCTGTGCGACTGCGAGCTGGTAGGTCATGCAGAGAGACACGTCACCCTGGCTCGAGATGCTGTGGTCATCCCCAGCTCGGCTGACAGTGCCCTCACTGTCCCCCCTGGCTCTGGGGACATGGTGCTGTGCCATGCCCATAGCAAAACCCGGCTGTAAAACTTTGGGTCTCTCTGTCTGGAAGCAGAAATGGGGTATTCAGCCCTCCCCTTCTCCCCTCCCTCTCCCTCACATTTCCTTGGAAAAAAAGCTGCTTTAGACTTCTTTCCCTGGCTTGTCCTGCCAAGGCAGAGCTCAGCGAATTGCATCTGCCTGTCATGTCATGTTAGTGTTTGCTGTGAGCTGTGCCATGACATCCCAAGCAGACTGGCGTACCATGGAAATAAAGTTGCTCTATGTGAAAATGGAAAAGTTGTTGCTTTCCAGAAAACAGGCTGGAGAACATCAGCTGCAAATGGGAAGGGAAAAAAAAAAGGCTTGTCTGAGTGGATGAAGGGATAGCTTTTAAAAGGCAGACCCAGCTTCCACCAATGTCAATGGAAAGCCTTACACAAACGTTAATGGCTATGGAGTCATGCCCTAAAGCATTATATTTTTTGGGATGATGTCAAATCTTAGTATCTCAAACGAAGCTTTTGTGTTACTATAATAAGGTCTTTTTTTGATTCAACTACTTAGGTTAGCTCTTCAGTGAAGTCACTTCACCTCTCCCTGTCCCTGAAAAATAGCTCTCATGAAAGCTGTGAAACTTTATCGAGTGCTTTGAGATCTATAGGTGGAGTTAGAATATCGGGGATGTATTGTTATCTCTCTTTCACTAGAGAATGATTTGAGGGAGGAAAAATGTTTGTGATTCTTTGGGCAGATTTGCAGAGAGTGAAAAAAAATGAGTAATTTGTCCCCTATTAAAATACTGTGAAATACTCTGACTCTGGAAGAATTTCCCCTGTGCTTTTAGAAACCCCCTGAGTTCAAAGCATCCACCCCCTGATGCTCCAGCCTAAGCTGTATCTTGTAATCTCCACTGTACCCTTTGGGAAATTTCCCCGCGGCTTTGTGTACACTAGAGAGACTCTTCTACGGAAATTTTATTAAAAAAGGCATTTTTCTTCTTAAAGTGGGATTTAAATAGTAAGCTACATTCTCTCTGTCAGCAGTTCTCTCCCTTCATACATAGTGGATCCTGTTCTTGAATAGATATCACAGAATCACACATGCCAGATGAGATGGGTAATAAGGGCAGGTATCTGGCTGAAGCGACTGAGGATGATGCTGCTCCCCAGCTGGTCTGTGAACGCCTGCAGTCGTCATTCAGTGCAGTTAACCACCGCTCACACCACCTTCACGGGTCCTGGATGCTGGGAGAGGTGACTGCTCGCAGAGCGGCTCCACCAGCTCTGCTGTGGGAGGTCACCTCCAGCTGGCTACAGGGACAAGCACTTGTAGGCAATGTTTGCACATCTACGTGTTACATCTCCACTCAAGGATGCGTTTTGAAGCAGCCTGATAGTTCTGGTTTACTGTCTCTGGCAGCGGTCATGTGCAGTCCTTATGTGGAGGACACTGAAACTTGTTCAATGGTTTTCCTGAGCTGCCATCATAATCTTATCATGGAAGCAGCAACAGACGGCTGAATATTATGGATTCTTTTTGTGTTGCTCTGATAAATATTGTCTACAGGGTATGTTGCAACAAATGATACAAGTCCCAAACACAGCACTTTCAGAGGCAATACACACAACCTGATAATCTCATTATTTGTTACTCCTACACAATATAAAAGTAACATCAGATCAGCCTTAGGTGTTGCTGCAATAGAAATAATTAATAAAAATCAATCTGCCACCTATAATGTCTTTAAAAAGCATTAGAGAACACGCACATGCTAGTCTGAAATAGCTCTGCCTGCCAGGACTGGAGCTGAGAGGAACATCTTCTGCAACTTTTCACCTGAAAAAGGAAAGAATTGTTTTGAATTCAGATTCACTTTGAATATTGTAAATATTTTACAGGAGTTTACTGGCAGAAAATGGTGAATTTTTAAGGGCTTCTTTGTAAAACATGAATTTTAAGCTTTTAAGGAGAACTGTTTATACCAGGTGCTCATTCTAAGGGTTAGAAGTAATGGAGTAAGGCTCAGTACTCACTGCAGAGCCTCATTTACCAGTATCCACCATCATCTTCCTATGTGTCCTGGGCTCAGTTCAGGTTCATTATCACCAGCAGCTGCCGGCCAAGCAGCTGGGAGGGGCCACAGCCCGATAGGCAACTGAGCCAGCCAATGGATGTTTGACACCACACCGACTCCACCCCTATATAAGGGGAGGGCTGCCCAGGGTGGGGGTGCCTGTTTTCAAGTTCCTGCAGTGTGGTCAGAGCTGGGAAAGTGGCAGCTTGAGCACAGGTAGGGCTCCCCTGCCTTCTATTATGTGCTTTGTCTAGCATTTCATTAGTGCTGTTGTTTTCTCCTCTCTTTTGTGTTGTTTTAGTATTATTTTTTTTTCTCTCTCTCCTGATTCTTCTTCCCCTCCTCCAGGAGGGTGTTTAGCTGCCACAGAGGTTGAAACCACGACAATTTCCAAACCAAAGTTTTTAACACAAGTTAAGGATTAGGTTGGACTAACAAATCCAAGCAACCAGGTGTTGGTTCTGAACCTCTCACTTGGTGTTGTCAAGTGTGGAGGGATCCACTTGACAAGACAAGTAGGGGAGGAGAGGGAGGACTTTCAAAGAATGCTTTATGGGAAGTATTTCTCAAGGTGCCCTTGCATGGGGTACACCTCAACTAGGGAAGAGCAATCACGGGGATAATGTTGTGGGATGCAGAGCTGCACAGTGTTTGCCCCTGTAGCATGAATGACAACTGTCCCTGGAGGAGTTCCCTGGATGTTTGGGCTACTCTAACTCAGGTAAGAGTGTTTCCATCAGAGCTTTCCCCACCCGATGGCTCTGGGATTAGTCTCGATCCAGACTAAAGCGCAGTAATGCTTTGACCTCCCTCTTGTCCCTAGCTCCCCATGCCGGGGCTGGGAGTGCCCAAGCAGCAAGAGAGGCTCTGGCTGTGTCTGCGGCATACCCTGAGGGCTTAACATTACTAAGCACCATTTAAAAGCAGTAGCAGCAGCAGGAGCTCGGTATTCATAATGAAAAATTCTTCAGCAAGCAAAGCAGTATAAGGAGATAGAAGGGAGCTTGCCCAGTTGGGAGTCATTTGCAGATGGTTCTGGTTCATTTGTTGACTGCTTTTTCTCTGTCTTCATCAGCCACCACTTTCCTTGGCTTAGCATCACACTCTGAGCACATTCTTTGCTTTAAGCACCTGAGAAGTCCCATTGACTTCAATGGGGCGACTAATGTGCTTGATTAAAGGTAAGTACCTGCTTCAGTGCCTTGCTAAATCTGAGGTCTGGGAATAAAAATAAATGTAAGGATCCTGCCTACAGGGGAGGGACATTCTGGGGAAATATTTACTCTGGAGGCAGAAGAAACTGATCTTACAGCAAATTATCTATCTACATCCCGGTGTCTTTGGCTATCTTTCTTTGGGAAGTTACCCACACTGAAAATATGGCCCTAAACTGAGCTTGGACCATTTATTCTCCTGCTTGCAGGAGGAGAAAACCTGTTTCACTGCCACAGCCTGGTATGTAAATGTAGGAAAACCATGAAAATGAGTAACTCACCTCTTGGGGAGAGGTGAAGAAGGCACTGTTCACCCTTTTAACCTTATATTAAGATGAATTTAAAGCTGGGAAACAGGAATGCTACAGAAAATCTGTGTTTCATTCTCTTATTGCTGCCTGACCTTGGTCAAGCCCTATTGTATAACTCCCTGCATGCCTCAGTTTCCCCATCTGCAAGACGGAGATGATGATAGGGGTCTCACTAGTAAAGTATTTAACCTGTTGACAGCAAATCTTTATAAATAAAGTTAAGAGTGGACAGGCTGAACTTCTTGTAGTGCAAAATGGCCTGAGCTCCCACAGCTGCTGCCTGGTCAGCAGGAGCTGTGGCTGGATGTCCCTTGCTGCACCCCTGCTCATACATGCAACAGATGCTGAGCTTAATGTACTAACAGCCTGATGTGGTTTGGTAACCTTTTCTCTCTAATAGTTGTGCCTACTAATTATTTGTATTAATTACATCCAGAGCAGTGTTGTATAGGCAAAGGGAAGATATGTTTCAGAACATGTCAGGATGACTCTGCTCACCATTAAACAGGGGTGGGAAAGCTAAAACCAGCACTCCCTGAACACTTTGAGTCTAGCTTTGTGACACCCCTGGCTTCATCTCGGAAAGCCCAGACTGGTCCCCTGCAAGAGCTCTGGTTGAAGATGCCAGGTGGGAACAGGTTGACTCTAAACACTTTGTCCAGCAGCGACAGCAAGTCTCTTTGAGACTAAGTGCTGGGACCACGACAGAACTAATGGGCTACTGGCCTCGGGGGGCTAATGGGCTGGCTAATAAGGACAAGGATTTTGACATCACAGAGCAAATAAGAATTGGCAGGCATTAACCTCAGACATGTCTGCTACCTAGAGAAATCCAAGCCCCTCTCTTACTCTTCCTTCTATTTAGCATATTAATGTTTAAATCCATTAACATCAGCAGTGGTGGCTGCCGTTCAGCCTGGGAGCTGCTTGGGCAAGCCTCAGGAGGTGCCACTCTTGGAAAGGGGACCCCATGGCTGGCCAGGAGCCAGGATCAAGCCCTGGCCTGGCTCATCAGCCAGCAGCAGTTGCTAACACCGCGGTGGCTCCCAGCAGCTGCCTCTTGTTTGTGCTCCCCTGCTAATTCAGCATCAACTGCTGCTGCCCGCTCCACAGGCTGCCTCCTTCCTGACACATGGCTTGTGTGTTTCATTTCTGTTCACCAGAGGGATTTTTTTTCCACTTTTACCCCTTTCCCATTTAGGGTGCAATTCCTACATGCCTTCCAGAAGAAGCAAGGTTGAAGGAGCTGTTTCCAGAATGGAAATAGGACAGGGCAACAGCTCCTTACAAAGAAATGAACTGTGTTGATTCATCTTCTCCAGCCTCCCTGCACTCCTCTCCTTGCTAAGTGGTAGTGGCAGCAGCAGCATGGTGTTCAGTGGTGCATTTCCCTGTGTTCGACCCAACAGCTCTGCACCTCTGGAGAGAGGATTGATCACAGGAGGACAGGAGAGAAGCAGCCCCAATGTCTGGTGTGATTCCTTGCAGAGCTTAGAAATCTAATCAGTATGGCGGTGTTCTATTTTTCTCTCCTTTTTCCCCTTAATGTTTCCCTTTTAACGAGATATTAAAAATAGGAATATTAATTTGGCAGATGGTGCAATTGGGCTTTTGGCAGGAGTCTACACACTGTGCTGCAGAGTCGCAGACCTCCGTCTCCATGCTGGAGCACTGAGCGATGCTCTGGCTCCTCTCCAAGCACTGCCTTCCTCCAGCTCCTGCTCCCTCCTCCAGTTCTCTGTGCTGGGAGAGCCGTCTGGGGCAAAGGGAGCTCCTGTGGGTCCTTCCTCCAGCTGCAGCCAAGTTGCTTTGATTTTTCTGACAGTTCTGAGCTATCACCAAAGGGTGGAGAGCTCGTTTCTGCTTTCACTGCAGCCAGGTTTGATGGCAGTGGAGCAGCACGTGTGCAGGGCATTACTTCTTTAGGGAGTAGCTGAGCCTCAGTTCTGAGTTTGTGGGGTTGCTGGGTGCCTTAAGCTTTCTGCAGTGTGGGAACCCATGACTCCTTGGCAGGGTCTGTGGAAGCTGAGTGTGATGGGGCTTTGAAACAAGCTGTGGCACTTTCAGACAGTGGTTTTACAGACCTCTTTGGGCATTGTGTGCTTCTTTTCTTTTTCTTATTCTTTTTGCTGGTGTTCTGGTTGATCTCAGCTCCATCCAAGAGAAGGGTTCTGGTCTTTTATTGCTTTTCATTGCCTGAATTTTCAGAAATGCTACAGAGTCAAATTTCCCCTAAATTTTCTCTGCTGGAGCTTTGGCCCAAAGCTACAATTTCACCAAGGGCAAAATGAGCCTTAATTAGTTCCTGCATCTATGTTGCATCCCTTTAGCCCATCTGTAGCATCCTGCCATTTACCATGTCTCTCCCCATGTTGCCTCTGAGACCAACCTCAACCAGCCCCAGTTTCTCAGGACTGTAACTCCTCCAGCCTCACCAGGGTCCCGGGGATGGTAGGGAACAAAAGGAGCATCAGGTCTCGCACTTGCCGTTCATTTTTCACATGCATACAAAGATTGTTGTTTTCAAAATCTTTTGGCATTTTTGTTGTTCTTTGAACAATTTCCAGATTGTCTGTCTTTGTTACAATGTGATGCCCGGATCTGGGTGTGCTGCTTCAAACAGCAGCCTGACGAGTGCTGCAAAGAGCAGAATAATTACCTTGCTGGGCTGCAGCAGCCTGATGTTATTGACTTCTGTTCAATCGATCATCCCCCCAGACCACTCTCTGTTGTATAGCTGTTTGGCCAGATATCTCCATACAGCCTCTGTCCTTTTGTTTATTCCTTCCTATGTGTTAATCTTCTGCATTTGTCCTGCTGAATCTCTTTGTATTGATTGCAGGCTGCTTCTTTAATTTATCAAGCTCGTATTGTATTTTATTTCTGTCCTGCAAATTATTTGCTACCCTCCCATTCTGGTAAAATGTTCAGATTTGATTAGCATACCCCTGGTCTGGTTTCCAAGTTGTTAATAAAACTATTGAATTGTATTGACCTCGCAGGGCACTCAGTGGGACCCCACTTAACATTTCTGCCCACTGGACTCTGAACTGTTGAGGTACATGCACATGTATTTTTAATCAGCAGCACATCTTTGTTCTTGTAATTAATCTTATTTACTCTATGTAAAGAGCCACATGATGTTTTGATAATAAAAATGATGATCTGTGTAGCTCCACGTACCTGCCTGAGGATCTTCCCAGTGATAGATATAGATTCTGACACCATGATCTCGGAGCCCTTGTATGGTGGTGAGCTGCTGATACCAATGGGCAGGGTTTGTGTGAAGTCTGAAGCTAAACTATCATATTGCATAGTCAAAAAAACCTCCAGGGCCTTGACTGTGTCATGAGAGTACCCCTGTTCCCCAGGGCTTTCCCCCCAAGCACCGTGGGAGGGCTGGGGGCTTGCATTTGTAAAATCATGGTTGTGTTCTGCAGCTTTCTGGCCCTGCTCTGGGAGGGAGCAGCAGGAAACAATTTGCTCAGAGTCCTGGGGACAATGATTAATCATGACTATAAAGGTGGGCAATTTGTAGAAGCAGGAGCTGGATAACCCAAAGGGTCAAGTCCCCTGTGCCAGGGTGGGTGGCATCTCCTCACACCTCCTCTGGCTCATCCAGCTCCTGGGCAGTCTCACCTTGCAACCAAATGCTCTTGCTCCTCAAAAGGGCTTATTTTTACCAGGCTTGCCTCTCTGTTGGGGGTAGAAGTTGTCTTAAAAAAAAAAAAAAGGGTGACAGAAAAAGAAGCTGCTAATTCAGTTACATACTTCTGGCTGCCAGAACCAGCTTGCATTTCACATGCCTGCTTTAGGTGATTGCCTCTTGCCAGCACTGGGTACTGCTCTGCTTGCTGTTGTCTCCAAGGCCAGGGCTTTCTGGGAGCATCCCCTCAGGTTTGGTCCTGGCTGACACCACAGATCCCTGGCCAGTGAATGTCAGCCTGTTCCTTGACTACTGATAGAAAATATGTTCCCAGCACATAAGAAAATCAAGCCTTAATAAAAATAAATCCTCCTTGTTTTGAGGCCACTTTAGAAAAGTTGGGACTAAATTGCTCTGGCAAGCTTTGCCTGGAATGGATTGGCCTGACTTTCAACATCTTTTTAGTTTTTTTGATGGGTACTCCCTCAGTGTGCTTCATTAAATGCCCTTTCATTTTATCTGTCATTAAAGTAATGGGAAGCTGATCTGTGATTGTTCTGGTTTCTCCTTGCCCTCCTGAGAAAGGAGATGTTTGAGAAACAGGATCTTTGTCTCCTCACTCTCCCAGAGGCCCAGGAGACAGGCTGTGTGTCACCTGGCCCCACACTGGTCTCTCCAGCCCCAAGGGTGAGCGTGGTTGTGCTCTGCAGGGTCTCTGCGTGCCAGCACCGCTCCTTCTGCCTGCGACAGCTCCTTCTCCTGCTAACTGTTATTGAATTACACAGCCTCTTAATTGTCTCCTTTTCCTTGAAGACTAAATCAAAGCAACTCTTTAGTTTATTAGTCTCCTTGCTGTCTGTCAGAACTGACTTTTACTGACGGAGTCTGTGTCAGGTGGTGTTCCTCCCCTTTCTCTCAACGACTCTGAAGGAATTCACACCCTGGTGCTGTTTTTATGCCTCAGGGTTGCATTTTGGGGACCTCTTCATGGTTCCCAGTGAGAACCATTCCCAGTTGCATGAGGTGATCAGCTGAAGGGAAGGGGTGGCCTGTCTTGTGCAGCCTCATCCTGTCTTATGTCCCTGGTGGAGCTTCCAAAAGTGCTCAGTCGGGAACTGAAAGCCTGGCTGAATGTGACATGGCCAATGTCTATGGGACAGAAATGCCTCTTTCCACTGTATCACTAGTCAGAACTCTTCCTGGCTAGTGCCATCACCAACATCTCCCTGTGTGCCTCTTGCTCCTGCTGCATGCTTGTCCAAACTGCTCTGCTGGATGTTACACATAACCTCCTGTCCTCCTCTCTCTGTGTCACCAGCATGTGGTAGCACACTGATGGGTGCTGGTGGGCACCTGAGCTGGGGAGGCCTTTTTACCTTTACACGTGAGGACCAAGGGCCATGCCCAGCTCAGTGCTTAGGCTTGGGTTCAGCTTTCTTCACAGTTAAGCAGCTGGTGGGGCTCCTAGCCCAGAAGCAGCTATCTGGTGGAGATGGCCATATACCCATTTAAGCTGCCTGTGCTGAGTCCAGCTCCTCTGGGGCAGTCAAACTTTGGCAAACCAAGAGCTTCTGCCAACAAAATAATGAAGGGCCTTAAAGCCAAGGGGGTTGAAATTCAATTAGCAAGGGCTAAATACCACACAAGAGCTAAATGCTTTTATTTCTACTTCATAAGTGCTGTCTCTCCAAACAGACTGATTTTCCTCTTTGGAAATCCCTACAGAATACAGCAGTGGCCCCACTACTTTTGAGTGAGGCTGCAGAGATGCCCTGGATCCAGCTGCATCAGACCTGAGTTGCCAGGATCCATCCCAAGCAACAATGAGACCAGAGGCATGAAGGTAAGAAATGCAGCTCCTCTCTGACACCCTGCCTTGCTGCTGAAGTAGCTCTGGCTCTAGCGGTGATTGATCTCTAGAGGCTCCTGGAAGAGGGTCCCCTGCCTTGCCAGCATCAGCTCCTGCCACCTCCTTTCTCCCCACCACAGGAAGTTTGCACCATCTGTGCACTTGTCAGCTCTGGAGCTGCAGGACTCTCCTTAGAAAATGTGCTCTACGGTGTAATTCTCTGCGCCATAGCAAAAGCCCGGCCCCACTGACAGTAGCAGAGGTGTGAATTTATTTCCTCTCTCCCATGACAACAGAACCCTGAACTATAGGCTTCCCCTTTGCCTCCCTGATTTGGCCAGTCCTATATAAAATTAATCCCTGCTACTAGGGTGTTCCCATGGGAAGCCTACGGGACCAGTCTAGTGTGAGAGTACAGCTGCACTTGAGGCTGGCTGGCAGAATCCGGCCCACGGAGGCTGACATATGGCAAGGCAATATATGTTTCCTAGCATGTGGATCCAAAAATTATTCCTACAAGGTGCAGAGTTACATTGATTGTATTACTGGATTATCAAATGATTAAAGCCATTAACAATCCACTCTTGAGCAATCAACGTAACAATGTTTAGTTGCCTTGCAGTAACAATTAAAAGATGAAGCAATTTGCAATAATTAGGTAGTATTTGGAAAAAGTAGTCCTCATTAAGAGAAGTTAAAAAGACTTTTTCTTGTGGTTGAGATGAACCTAGCAGGCCAATTTTGTTCCTCCTCACCCTCGCTCCTTCCCACCCCCACCCTCGCATTTAAGGAAAACAATCTGCTCTTTTACAGCCTTTTATTCTACAAAAAGATCAAAGGGGATCTAATGACTGAATAGCTCCTTCCACACTCAGGGGGCAGTGGGAATTGCGGGACCACAGTGCCAGGGTTGGAAGCCCCTTTCGAGGGGAAGCCATCCTGAGTTGTTGCTGAGTCGTTGGGCTGTTTTGCTGCCTGGTGGGATTTCAAACAAAGCCGCAGCAGTTTCTGTAGCAGGGTTGGTTCCTGGGAGCGAGCACTTGCTCAGGCACATGCCTGACTCTTCCCCTCTCTTGGGCCCTTGCAGAGGACCACATAACACTACATTGTCTTGGCAGCCATCAGGTGTCAATGAGCAAAATTATGAGGCAGACCAGGCTTAGGCAAGGGTCAGCAGTAGACCTGTCTGCTGGAGCAGATGATCACAGAATTGTCACGGTTGGAAAAGAACTCTAAAATCACAGTGTCCAACTGTCAGCCCCCCAAAAAACAAACCAAAACAAACCACCTCACCATCCTACTAGAGCTTGTCCTGAAGAGCTTTATCTACATGTTTTTTGAACACTTTCAGGGATGGTGACTTCACCACCTCCTTGGGCAGCCTGTTCCAGCCCCTGACTACTCTGTTAGTAAAGAAATTCTTCCTCATTTCCAGTCTAAACCCCTCTGGTGCAATGTCAGGCCATCTCCTCTATTCCTGTCATTATTTACTGAGAGAAGAGGCCCCACCCACCTTCCTATGACCATCCGCTCAGGGAGCNCTTCCTACCCTTAAGCAGATCAACACTCCCATCCAATCTGGTGTCATCTGCAAACATGTTGAGGAAGCTCTCAGTCTTCTCATCTAGATTCTTGATAAAGATACAGAACAAGATGTTGTGTTCTCACAACACTGAAGTGGCCACTTGTGGTGGGGTTTGAGTTGCTGCACCAGCTGTGGGTGGTGCACATGAAGGTGACAGAGTGGTGGCTGGGCAGCACACCCAGCTCCTGCACCAGGGGTTGACATGGTTGCAACAAGTACACGTAGATGGGTTTGCATGAGAATTCTTGCACATGAGAAGAAAAAGCTTTCTCAATGCTCAGGAGTAGGAAAGTGAATAAGAGCCCAACATTTATTTTCCTTATAGTTACTCAGCTGAACTCACGTATTTTGAGGTCATGAGTTGGGATTTTGGAATACTTGATGCTGATTATACTGCTGTCCTCTTGCAGTGGTCGCTGTGCTGGTCACCACTGATATTTGCTTTAAAGGAAAGCTTTGTACATGTATTATTAGCAGGCTTTGCTGGGTGCTGGCAGCTTGGAAGATGCTCTGTTTCCTCCTTTCCCTCTTCTGAGTTCAGCCTCCAGGCACACACTTGGTTGATATTCCTTTGTGTTTAGTGCCTCTGCTGCAGGGAAGTGAAGGAAGAGGGAGATGGGATGTGCTTTGTAGCACAGGCTCTGTAAGAAACCTGGGTGTACAAGTCTTGGCCTCCATGGATGAAAGCAGAAACTAATCCAGTGCCTATGTGTGGAAGTGAGTAATCATCATGGAAGAGCACCGAGGACCTTCCAGTAACACTTTTGTCAGATCCATAGCTTATGAAGGCATGGGTATGTTAGTTCACTGAAAAATAATCTCCTTGGTGACAGTCCAATCATTCTGTCTGGATGATTCTGCTCCAGAATGTCAAACAGATTTTCTACCTGAAGGTACAAGTGAAGATGTTCAGGTCAATAAGTAATTACAGAAATGGGGATCTGGCTAGTACCCTGGGATTCCCTCTTCTGCACTGGCAGAATGAGCAAAAGCCAGGATCTCTTCTGGACAGCAGCAGGCAGGGCTTTGATTTTCTGCACCACCCAAACAGCAGCTGGTCTGTGACCTCCAAACCATACTGGTCACATGTGTCCCTGGAGAAATTCCATCTATCTCCTCACAGAGTTTATAACTAGACTAATGGTGCTCAGGAGCTTGCAGGAGAAGTGGAAACCCTACAAGTTCAGAAAACTGACTTGGGGAAGAGTGTGCACAAATAGGTTTGCAACACTTGCTTGCATCTCCTTCAAACAGAAAAATGCATCCAGTTAAGTTGCCTCCATCACATTTTGAGTCTAAACAGCATGCAGAAATGAATGGAGAACTTGGGCTATATGATTCCCAACACCATGTACAGCCTTTAGAGAGAATATGGTTGGGGGGAGGGCCTGGATTGCCACTGGTGATGCAGCACCAGTATGTCCTCCTCTGCTGTGTCCATATGGAGTACCATCTGGTGGCAGGATGCAGACTGTGCCTTCGCGCTTCCTTGGAACACGCAGCTGCTGGGATGCGCATTGCCATTCGAGGCACAAAAATTAGAAATTATTTCAGATACTGTAAAGTTGTCATGAACGATATGAACTGATAGGAGCCGATGTTCTTTAGCAAACCACTGCTGTCATGAATAGAAAATGAGAATGGATTGAGCTACATTAGGACTGTGAGAGTAAATCATCTGCAGTTTCTGGAATATTTAGAAATATGAGGATACCCTGAAGGTATCCTTTGTTGATGGGAAGACTGCTGTGGGAAAAAGGCCTTCAAGTAGTGGATAGATGGGAAAGGTGTGGTCACTGTTATAATATATACAGCTCTCAGAGCAGAATTTGAAATAAATGATCACAAATACCTCAGACTATAGGATTTAGGCTCTTTAAACATTCTTGTATATACTGCCCAGTTTCTTTGACCTTCAGTATCATGGCTGGGACAGGGCTGACACCGAAGGGAGATTGGTCCACGTTCACTGTTGGATGTGATAGATGTAGACCAGACAGGTTTGTTCTTGCGTTCAATGAAACATGAACGTGGATTACAATGCAGGTGTAGCAATGAGGACCCGACTCCATACATCATTGTCACTACTCAATTTTGTTGGGTGCTGCTTGGATATATCATCTGTTTCGTGCCCAAAGCTTGTGCAAACCAAGCACTTCCAACAGGAATCAAAGCTGGGGGGTCCCTGGCATATGTATGGCTGGAAGGAGTAGTCAGGTCAGCTGCAGTCAGTGTGGTTACGACAAATCTCTCAAAAAAGCTGGAGGCAGGATTGTCAGCCTGACCAGAGCTGAAGCCCTGGGGTCTGAGCATATCTGCTTGTTGGGGTCTGCGCTGCTCTCAGGGCAGCTGGGAGCTTGCGCATGAAGGTGACAGAGTGGTGGCTGGGGGCAGCACAGCATAACCACCCATGACTTCTGTCTTGGGCAGCTTTGGTGGGACCATTAACTTGAGGGGGTGGAATGTAAAACTAGAGAGATTGAATGATGTTTTGGTACTTCTGAGTATCATTCGGTATTTTTTAAAGAGTAATTCTATTTGCATATTTAGATGAAAAAAAAAAAAATGGTTTTCCACTGCTGCCCTTCTTAACTGATCCCTGTTTTTCTTCAAAAATTCCAACATGCTCCCTCACACCCAGGGAAGGATCTGCTGTTGATCCTGACTCTTGGGGATCCTTAAGGGAACCCTACCTTTCCCAGTGCTCCTCATTTGAGGGATGCCATGAGAACACTGGTGCTGGGTCTGTTGGGTGTTGGTGCAACTCAGCCCGTAGCATCAACTCTCCTATAGTGACAGTTGGTGGGTAGATCCAAGTGTGAGGCTGCTGGTCAGCACGTGACAGCAGAACAAGCCCCTTGTGCTGGACCCTGGACCTGTGGGAGGCAGTGGGAGAACTCGAGCTGATGGTGCTTTGAGTTGGGCACAGCAGAGGTAATGTGGGATTCTGGGACAAATATTGCAAATGCTGGTGATGGACCAGAATAAGACTTGGTTTGTATTTATGTCGCAGGCTTGGTATTCAGACTGCCTTCCAGAGTAATGGACTCTGCTGAAATAATTTATTCCTGATTCCAGCAGTGTGCGTGCATCTTTCTGCCTTTTATTCACAAATAAAAGTTATGTGGAATGCTGTCTTACAAGAACAGGAATATATTTAGTGATTCAGGTGGTGTTATAAAGCATGAAAATGAAGCTCATGTTGTCAGTCAGTGGTGTGCCGAAATGTATTTATACCTTTGGTCATAATTTCCTTTCTATAAAATAGCTGGTTCTGGGTTTGAAGTTGCACAGGAAAAGTAATACTGCTGAAAGAAGAAATGTAACAGAGATGCTTTAGAGAGAAACTCTGTGTGTGTGTGTATATATGTATGTATACATAATGTATACTTTGTAATATCTATTTATCTGTCTATAATAGGTTTTAGACCAAATATGCTGTCAGTGCAAGACAGAGCCTTGTACTCTGCTGAATTTGTTAGGAATTTTCAAAGTCTGAGTATGTCATACAAGTCCTGCATTGACAACACTTATTAATGCTGAGGTTTTTATTCTAATGGGGCTAGACACTCTGTTGTACTGGGCAATGTACAGCCGCCTCCAGCAGCTCACCGTGCTACAGCAAATTAATAGAAATAGGTTATTCTCACTTTGGAAATGGGGGGAAATTATGTATTTGGTACTATCCAGGAAATCTGCAGCAGAGTAAAAAAAATGAGCCTCTGTCACTGAGTCCCCTCCGAGCACTGCACCACTTGTCTGTATCAAAGGTTTCCAAATGTTTTTAAGTCCCGAGTTCATTTTGGCACAGTTCTGTGGTGCTTTTATGCCAATCTTGAAAGCAGTAATTATATAATTGCTTGCAAAATCACCTATAGGGAAAGATTATACAGTTCCTCACTCTGATTGCTGCTGCAGTTAGATCTCCCGAAAAGCTTTTCAGACTGCTGCCCAAGCCCCTGGCTGTACCCAGATAGATGTGAGGAGCTCCACACAGATCCTTCCCCCCATATTTCTGGATTCATCTCTATGTGGGTTCCCATATACAGCAAGCAGGAGAGGAAAGCTAAGCTAAGAGATTCAAAGCTGAGCCCCAGCAAAAGGAGCTGTTGGGAAGGGACTGCCATGACCAGCGCCACATGCTGTTTGACCACAGCTCTTGAAGTGCAAAGTGTTTTGGGTGCATGATGCAGACTGAGCACTTCCATGCTCTGATTTATGCTACCATTGCTTGTACCTTTCCCAGGAGAAGCAAAATGTGCGTGTGCCCTCTCAGTGAAGGAAAAACCCAGGTCCTGGTTCATGACCCATCCTCCAGCCCAGGTGAACTTCCCTGGCTGCTGACTTGTCATAAATTCTCATTAGGGCCGGTGTTGCCACAGTGATGGGTGGCCGAGGGTTGGCAAAAGATAAGTCAGCTCCTGACTACTCGATCATATTCACACTTGGACTAATTTCTGGTTGCAATGGCGGCTGCTCAGCAGCACATAGAGAGAGCAGTACATGGGGAATTAATTAGCTGTGTACTTCTCCAAGGGAGTTATTCTGCTGATGCCCTGGGCAGCGCAGCGCCAGTGTGCCTTCTCGAAGCACCGGGGTCAGCGCTGCCTTTCTGCTGCCGTAGGAGCTCTAGAGCTGTCGGGGCAGAGTTTTGCCTCTGTTTCTGAATTTTCCTCTGCTGAGGAGACGAAGACACCTCCTGGGCTGTCCCTCTGGAGGCAGGGCCTGGCGGGCCAGTGGCAGCCCTGGCTCCTGTGAGCCTGCTGCTCACCCCGCTGCGCTGGTGAGGAGGCTTGACCTGCCTGAGAGCTCTCTGCATCTGCAGCAGGAGATTATTATTTTTTTTTTCTTCCCTGCTTGATCTTGTATTTTCACCTTGGGCTGCTGTGCAAATAAGCTGGGAGATGGCTGTGTGGTGGAGTTGGACCAGAAGCTGGCCAGAGGCCCTTTGCATATGCAGTTGTTTGATGTCTGCTCTCCCATCCTCATCTATATATAGCCGAGAACTTTCTGCAAATTTGAAATTCATTTTATGAAAACTTACTGAAACTTTCTTTAAATGCTTCCTTGTCCCTGCAGTTCTTGTGGAAAGGTCAAGCTGTTCTCATCAATGTATTGATTATGCATTTCTCCTTCTATTGATCCTGGTTAAAGACTATCATGATAGGTGCCCTGGATACTAATCTCTGAACGTATGTTTTGAGGCTGCAGGAAAAGAGGAAGAATCTCCTAAGATTATTTTAAGGTTTGCTGGCTTCTTACATGTCAGCCAACGATTTACCCCTGTAGAACAGCCCTGAAAGCTTGGGGAAATAATTCCTCTGATTTAAATTTTTTTGATGTTAGGTATTTAAGGGAACAACAAAGCTTTAGTGACTGTGTGCAGCTTGAAAGGAAGAAGCGTTTTTTTCCCATTCCAGATTTGTGAGAGTATCTCTTTGGTACCAAAATTCAGAAGGAAAATACAATCCCGGTTGAGACCCATCCATGTGTAATTTAGCAGATGCCTTTATGGTTCAGCCTTAGCAGTGCCTTACAGCCAGGAGGAGTTGTATTTCTTGTTACCAATGCAAGGCTGTGGGTTATCACCAAATCTTCATTTCTTTTACTATGGGGCAAAAGATCCACAGTAGCAGATGCGTTTGGCTGAATTATGTCCTGGGGTGTTGTCCCAGCTCTGCTGACAGTCAAGTTTCACTTTCTTTCACTGTGTTCAGTCCAGTTCTGTCAGCTTCATTGCAAATTCCTTTCAAGCTGCAGGATGTAACACAGTAATTAGCATCATTCCCCGCACAAGCTCTGAAAAAGAGGCACCAGAGGATTGAACTAATATCCCCTCTGTAGGGGCTTCTTGCAAAGCACTGGTCAGGAGCAGAGGAGAAGGAGCAAACCTTGACCAAAGTCTGCAGCCAAACACACTCTGAAGGCTTGGCACGGCAGGGGCAAGGAAACCCCTGGGCTGAGAGGCCAGGCCAAGTGGTGTAATCATGTCAGGGAGTGTGATGGAGAAGTTCACCTTCGCTGTATGAAGCAGATAATTTAGAAAGAGCCCTTGGTTGATTATGTTTGAGCACAAGAGGATAGTTCCCAGTGGCACACCTGGCAGATTTCTGCCATGCCCTATAAAGCAGGGCCTGGCCATAATGCTGTGAGCCAGCTTGGCACACAGCACTCCTGGGATGATGATGAGGAGGAGCGGCCAAGGTGAGTCTGCTCCCACAACGTGCAGTGGTTCAGGTGATGTAGAGAGCAAATGTGGTATGGGCTGTCTGTGCTGCATGGAGATGAAGGGGAAGCAGATGCCAACCACCCGCAGACTCAACTGAGCTACCCTAAGACTGTTTGGCTCTAGTCGAGTTGCCAAGAAGATGGTAATTGGAGCCGTCTTTGTTGTTGCCAGTAGAAGAATTTGATGTGCAAAGACCTTGTGCCATCCAAGACAACTGAGACCTTGAAAAGTTGCAAGCTGAATTAACACAACAAGCTTCAAGAGGACACTGTCAATAGCTGCCTCAATCGGAGAGCTGCCAGCTCCAGTGCTGGCCTGGCACAGCCCCTCGCTGTTGCTGCATGGGGTTTGCTCAGCCATGTTTCAAGACAGAGCAATTCTGCGGAGACAACATTGATCTGAAATTTAAATCCAATGTAGGAACTTAAGCATTTTAAAATGCCTCTGAATCAATGAAAATGATTGAAGGCAAAATCCAGATGGCCACATAGCTGTATCATATAATACTGGCCAAAGGTTGTCTTTTTCTGAGCACAGGTATCTTTTAACACAGACTTAGTCTTCAAAGAATTTTAAATGCTGTAAAGTACTCATCCTAGCAAAAGTTTTTAATATGAGCATTTTTTATGCCCCCCTTGGTAATCGTCAGTGCTGTCACTGGGATTGTGATCTAATCCTTTATGGATGTTTTTCTGCTTCATGCCTCTCAACGTTCCAGGAGTGTGTCATGTGCACTGGTGAGCCCAGCCACCAGAAGCAGATCCGACTGAAAAATGCACGGAGATTGTCTGAGAGCACTCTCGGGGTCTCCCAGTGTCTTTGCCACAGAAGACCATAACAGCAGTTCTAGCTGGATAAGCCAGAAGGTACTAGATGTGATGGGTTGCTTTCAGGGCAGAATCCTATTAATACTTTGCTCTGTATCTGTGGATGTTCTGGTTGGTGCAACCATCACTGGAGCAGGCTGGATGATTAGATGGAAGTCATTTCTTCTGATCACACGTGGGGACTTGGAGCGACAAGGAATGAGGGATCAGGATTTTTTATGGTACCTTGATGGTCCTTGCACTGCTGAAGCTGTGGGAGATGTGAGAGTTGCTCAGGGTACTGGACTTGATGGAGGGGCTACTGTGGAAGTGCTGTCTTCTGAAGGCTTGACTAAGTCCATGCCCATGTGTGCCTGGGGAATCTTTTCTGACATGTTTCTATTAAATATAAAATAGAGCTTCCACTCCTTGCGTGTTAGTGACCAACAGCACTGAGTGCCAGCAGAAGGCATTTTGGATGCATTTGTGCATTAGCTTAACTATGCAGCAGGGGAAAAAATGCTTTCTTCCGTTTCTTTTGAACCTGCTACTAACAATTCCCAGACAGTCATATCTTCTACTTCTTCTTTTGTGGGAAACAGTAAATAATTGTCTCCTTTACTTTTTCCTACATGACATTCCTGATTTAATAGCCTTATTAGTTATCTTTTTTGTTTGGTTGGTTTTTTCCCCCAGAGGTAGGGAATCCCAGCCCAGGTAACAGCTTCTTGGATGGGAGCCCTTTCACAGCTATGTCACATCTGCACTCTTTATGTATCGTTTCCAGTTGAAAATGTCTAGGAAGCTGCAGACCAAAACAGGGTGTTTCTCACTTCAAATACACTGGGCAGCCTTGAGCAGTGCAAATTGCTGCAGATAACCTCCTCGACTGTGAGTGCTGACCATTTATTTCCTCTTTAGCTTTGTTTCTATTGACCAGTTGCTATTTCGAGAGGAGTTATTTACTTCTGCACCATGACTCCCTAGGTTCTTTAACACCCCTTGGTAAGAAGCATTGCCACCAGTGCTTTGAGGAATCCTGTACATTCCATCAGCTGGATCACCCTTATTCCCACACCTTGCAGAGTGTCTGTCCTGGGAGATATCTATGGAGAGCAGCCTGCTATCAAAACCTGCCAAATTAGGTGCTTACAAATGGGTGGTATCAACGCTTGTGTCTTGCATCCTACATTTCCAATTTTACATGAGCTGTACAAGGACAAGAATCCAAACATCAGGCATTCAGCTATTCCAGTGGTGGAGATGGTATGTGCACACATGTATACATAAAGTTTTTTTCCACCTTTACATGGGAATAAAAATTCCACATGAGTCATTTGGGACTACCCAATCTGTAGATACTATTGAGCTACAATCCTGTCTTCTGAAAAATCCCTGTTGTAAGGTTTTGATTGTGACTCAAACTGCTAGAGGTATTGTATTTTAATGTGGTTTGTTTTCCTCTCACGGCTCTTGGTGGGCGCACACCCACATGAGGCTATTCTCAATGGTAGTGTCGTTACATTTGCACCCTTAGTAAAAGGTTGTTTTTCAGCAATTGAATTCGTATGTTTAATTTTGATTTTTTTGTTTTGTTTCTGTGTACAAATTAAGGTCTCTGCTGGTACAACTACAGCTTTCTAGTAAGCCTGGAGGTGCTGGAATGAAAATTAGAGCTGTGCAAAGCTCTGCAAGGCATGGGATTGAGTTTGCTACAACCTGAAAGCTCAGTCCAAAATCATAGCAAAACCTGAATTACAGCAGGGTTCCTGGGCCCTGGCAGTGTGGGACATTTGTAAGTGGTACAGGATTTTGGGAAGGAAGAGGAGCCAGTTCCCAGGGACAGCAAATTCACCCTGAGATACCAACTGCCCTTTCACATGCTGTGCAGTCAGATGGGATGGTGAAGTTAGGGGGTTGGCAGAAGTCAAGGTGAATTTGTGGTAGTTGTTGGGTCCTTTTGCACGTACTAGTGATGTCCGTGTTAGGATACACTGCCTGGGACACCCCTAAGGACTGACCTTTGTCATGATGACCTGAAGCATGTCACCAGGATGACACCTCATCCCTCAGCACACAAAAGCAGTGTTTATGTGTCTTTCCTCCAGAGATGGGATTTTGCCCCCTCTGCTCTGTCACAGCAAGGCAGGAGCAATAGGAACCCTGATCTCTCTCCTTCCATTAAGTCATGATCTGGTAAAGCAGCAAGTTCTGCTTTACATCTAGGTATGGTAATGAGATATCCATGTCTTGAATAATAATGTTTTAATACAGACACATAAAACTTCCTGCCTTAAGACACAGAATGATCTGTAACTATTAGGGATTACAGCTGAATGCTCCTGTTGGGGGAGTTTGAATCCTAAGGCTGCTCATGGGATTTTAATACTCTTGTCTGGAACAGCTGGTGCTGGTGAAAGTGTGCTGGACAAGACAGTCAATGGGTCTTGTCATATCCCCCATTCCACTTTTCATGTTTTTTAACTTCCATCTGTGAGAGATGTGCCTGTTTTTTAAGACATGAGTAGAGAGCGAATGACACTGTTGATCAACAGAAAGACTGAAGAGGGAGGCAGGAGAGCCCGTAGAGGGAGGAATGCAACAGAGAGGCAGAGCAGAACTTGAGACCAGGAGATGGCATAAACAAGTGGGGCTTTCAGTGAGCCATGAATGGTGGGAGCAAGGAGATTGAATGGTGGAAAGGCAGATGAACAAAAACTCTAGAGGGAGACAAAAAATTGAGAACAGGTGAAAACAGAGAAAGGAAGAAGTTTGAAATGGAGAGCAAACGCTGGACAAGAAACAGGCAGGGGTTGAACAGGAAGAGAAGGCAGCAGAAGACATGTGGAAGAGATGCCATCCCTGCCCTGCACAAGAAACTGTGCACCTGGAGGGGGAAGAAGCAATTTCCCTGTTGTTACTGTAGTGTCAGCCAGAGTCTAGGTGTGGACCAGGACCATCTTGTGCATGTTGCTGTACAAAAAGCTTTTCTACACCTTCCAAAACTTCTTACATAAGAGCCAAGACAAAACAGAAATGCAGACATTGGGATGGAAAAGTAGAGGGTGAGTCTGTGACCTAAACATGCTAGTCACCTTTTTAGATGCTGTTTGTAACTCATCAGCAATCTAATCAATGTCTATCTTTCTGTAGCACAAACCAGCATCCTAAGGAAATGTTTGGGGAGAACAACAAAGTGAATGTTTACAAAGGCTCTGTATAATCATGAGGGATAGGGAAACAGAGTAAGAAAGTGTTTCCTGGGGAAGAGGACAGCAGAGGCTTACACCTTTGGGCTAAAAAGGTGTCAGCTTGGGCTGGGAGTGGTGACCAGTCACGTGGAGAACATGCAGGTTATGTTTGGTGTGACAGAGATCAGGGCTATAGGAAGGCTGTACAAAGTGGTGATGTGGTCAGGGAAGATGGTGATTTTCACAGCAGTGTTCACCATGAGCTTTAATTCCTCAAGATTGGGGAAGTTATGTTAATGGCAGTCTGAGATAATGAGAGCACAGACAACAGCTCTGGTTGTGCAGCTGAATACGAAATGCAGGAAAACATAATGCAGAACTTTTAAAAATTCAGACATGCTCTGGATAAGAGTTTGGAAAGGCTCCAAGTGGAAGCTAGTGTCTGAGCAAGGTGCCTTAATGACCAGCAGCACAGTGGCAGTATGAGAAGGGAATGATTGCATGAAAGCAAGGGGTATCCTTCTGCAGGGGTAAGATTGCTGTGGGCTTGCTGACCTGAACGCACCTTTCCACTGCACCCCTGTACACAAGCGTGTGAGCTTTTACTCTTTGGAGCCAATGACTTGTACAGATGTCTGAAGTCATCCTCGTGAAGGGTTTTTTTGTGCATCACAGCAGATGTGAACAGAGTTTTGAGTGTGTGAAGAGATGCATCCATCATGGTGTTGGCAGTGACTCTAGTTTGAGTCAGTCTCACCACTCAGTGGCCACAGTGGAGTTTCTAGCTGTTCTTGGGGAGGGTTTGGAACATATGGTTGGTTGATCTGGGGGCCGGTGGGAAAGGACACATGACGCAGCGCTGGCATGCGGTGGCAGCGTAGAAGATGCCGTAGCTCCGGCTGCTGGCCTGACAGGTCTTGCTGGGCTCCCAGGGAAACAGAAATTGGGGAAAAATGAGAGCAGTGACTCTGGGCATGGTCCCTAGGAACCCGCAGGACTGAAACACTTGAACAAACTCATCAGTTTGAGGGAAGAAGCTGCACTCACTGTGCGTGGGGAAAACCAAGGGAAGCATAGAATGGAAAGAATAAGTTATCTGCCTGTGTGTATGAAACATTTTTTTTTAGCACAGGAAAGATTCACCCGGGGCAAGAGAAGAAATAACTCTAATCACCACCCACTTGCTCCTCTCAGGCATTCTTGCTAATGCCTTGCTTCGGCGCGGTGCTTCACGAGCTGCGGCAGACTGAGATGAAGGACTGCAGTGCACAGCTCCTCCATTTACCCTTCTTTTATCCTCCCAGAAACCTCACAAACAACTGAGCAGAGGGATATTGCAGTGTTACTGCTTATCCATGGATGCAGGGTGCAGGTGTGCAGGGCAGACTCACAGCTGCTGAGACAACCTGTGCTCATCCCCAGCTGGGCAAACATCTGCTTAGATGCTTGAAGATGATGATTCTGTTGGTCATTTACGTTTAACTCATCCTGGGATATTGTAGGGGAAGGGGAGAGAATCCTATGCCCTTAACTGTGAACATCAAAAGCACAGCCCTGTGTTTTTTATTCAGCATCCACATCCTCAGTTTGGCAGCCAAAAGTCTGTACTTATCAGTAAGGCAAAAGCCCACTTGCCAGTGGCTGTGTTTGTTCGGTAGGCTCACAGTGTCTTTAAAGAGAGCCCTTCAGCAATGCGCATTTTAGGGCTTGGAAATGGTTAATATCTCATGCATTTCTCTGCATGCTTCCCCTACTGCTCTACTTCATACAGTGTCATTCATCACGGCACGAGTGGTGCTCAGCCCAGGAGTGCAGAGATCGCCCGTGCCAGGCCAGGGATTGCTGTGATGCCGCGGTCCGGCTCTCGCTACTCTCCTCGCACCCGTCCCCTGGGCTGCCCTGGGAAGAGGCTTCTCAGCCTGCCTCAAGAGCACCATTAAGGGAGAAAACGAGCTGGCAGGTATCAGTTTTGAGATGTTCTTATCTGATTTATTGTGAAAGTCACCTCGTCTGATTTAGGTGGTACTGATAGTGAATGAGAAAACATGTGTTTCTAAAACTATGGCAATGGAAACATTTCTTGTCAGGGACTGTAGTTTATTGTCTTACTGCTTGAGAGGTAAAATATCCAGCAGGGAAGACACTGTGTCATCATAAAGCAAATGTGGATTATACAAAATGACACTAACTTCCTGGGTAATGCTCAAAGCCGCTTCTGAGCACAAGTTATATCAAGTTGTTTGTGCTTGGAGATGATGCTGAACTCCCTTCAACACCCAGAGGTTTTCCAGACTAGACCTGAAAATGTGGAGCCTCTGTCTATAGCTGTTATTTTTCATTTCATATTAGCTCTTGACCTGGGGCTTTTCTCCAGAGAAGGATCCCACAGTTTTGTTCAACACTTCCTTGCTTTCCTGCATTAGGTGGCCCTCACAAACATGCTCCCCACTAAGATGTGTCTCAGAGTACCGAAGCGGAAAAACCTTTTCAGAATGAACATTTGTGGCCATATTTACCACTTGAGATGGATCATATCTTTGGCTTCACTTCTCAGCAGGAACTGCTAGTCCCAGCACAGGTGCTCAGCAGCACATCCTGCATCTCTCTGCCCCTCTTGTTTTGTTGCCTGGACTCCTCTCCCTGTTTCTGTTTGCCAATGTTTTCCTTCTCCATTTATTTGGTAAGTCAGCTCACCTCTAAGCCTTATCATATTTAAATGTTTAACTGCTCTCAGACCTTAATTAAGAGTAGTAGCAGCAGCAATAGCTGTAGCTGTAGGAATAGCAGTGATTTCTCCTATCTTAAATTTTAATGGCTTTTGTACAAGGCTTTGCAGAAAGGGTGATTAATGGCACCCAGAGACGCTGATGTAAATGTTTCTCTACAACGATTTTTGCCCTTTCTATTCATGACCCCTTCACTTGACTTATGAAAACCTAAAAAGTCCATTTAGAAATAATTCTGTGATTATATTTTTTCTGGGGTTCAGTAGGTGCTTAATACAGCACTTAATATATGTCTTGAATAGGAGCTGATCTCTTAAAGACCCAGCTCTTGGTGGTCTCCATGCCAACTCAGCTTTGCTTTGAGCAGTAATTACTAATATTGTTGGTAGTCTCCAAGGATTCGGTGGTTTTTGGAGACTAAGCTCCCCTAGGCTAACCTTTACTTTTTTCATCTTTTGTACTAGGCTGAAAGGAGTAGATGGACTTTTCATTTGATAGAAACATCAGTGCCTGATGTTTTATTGTTTTAGGTTTGTGGAATGGGTCATTGAGTCATAAGATGTGAAACATCTGTTTGCATTTGCAGTGAGACAGCTAACAGAGTCTTAGGACCAAAAAAAAAGGAAAGAAAAGGGGAAAAAAAAGACCCAAAACAACATCGAAAGACATGAAAACCCTCAGGTCAAGTGGCAGCATCATGATTATTCTCTGGTACAGAAAATATTTATTGTGGCTTGTAACCATGTCCACCAGGCAGTTAATTAGCAAAGTGCAGATACTGTCAGAGTGGAAGTGAATGCAATTCATAGAAAATCCTCCAAGATAAGCAGCAGACATAAAGGTGATTAAGCTGTCAATAAAGAAGAAACACAGGGGGAAGGGGGAAAGCAGGTGGATTTCAGTACATGCCCACAAACTAAACCTACACCACAAAGCAGAGCAACCATTTACACTGACAATATTTGTACTCCTGCAATGCCTCTGAGTTTTAGCCATGAACTGGGATCCCACACCGCGCTGATCCCCAGCAAGGAATGCCTCTGCATTAAAGAGCTTATGATTTATACATTAGTCAAGAGACAGGAGATGGGCACGAGCAGACAGACGAGCGTGTACGTGGGACCGGTGAGGACTGCTCAGTGCAGCGCAGGCTGGCCCAGCACGACCACAACCTACCTCCTGTCACTTTCTTATCTTGTAAGCAACGTGGTAAAGGCATTGGCACTTTGACAGTGTGTGTACTGTGCAGAGACCTTCCCAAACATTAATTAAGCGTTGTAGAGCCCCAGCACTATTATTACAACCCTTGTTTTACAACCAGGAGATCTGAGACAGCTTTGCAATGCTGGGCTGAGTAGCCCAAGGCTACTCATCTGTGCAGCAGCAGAGTTGGGGGATGAACCTCGCCATCCTCACTGGCACTCCCCAGCTCACGTCTCCCAGCTGACTACACAGAGAGATGATTATAAGAGGTATTTACGTGTATTTCAAAGAGCGTGAACAAAGGCAGAAGCAAAACTTTAGATGACAGTGTGAAGAAAAATTATAATACGTTTTTGATTTTTTAGAATTGCAGCATTGTCATTCTCTGTGGGAAAGAGCTCAGATCTCAGGTCCCAGGTCTTTTTGAGCTATATAGGAACATCTCTGCTTCCTCTTAGCTTGGCACAGTCTAAGATTAGCATGTGAGCGCCTCTGGCTTACAGAGCCTGGTGGAAGACGTGCCTTCTTTCTAGATAATCAGAGTACCGGGTCCAGGTTTTGACAAGTTGTTTCACTTGACTGGGCCACTCGTGCAATGATGGACCTCTGCAGAACCAGTATCCTGGCTCGTAGTATTTCCCTCCCTGATAGCATGTATGTGGTGTTAAATCTAAAATACTTTAAACAGTTGTGTTTAGGCTGTATCTAGGAAAGAGTGTAACCTTTGATGATTTTTATTGTGTCTTTCTGGAAACCTAATGTGTTTCCTATGGCTTATGGCCACAATTCATTTCTAAGTGATTTTCCCTTAGCCAATTTCCATTTATCATTTAAATAATCTAGCAACAAAGAGGATGAGGTATTCTGCAAGAAGGTATATGACTCTGTAATCATTCTACCTTCATATCCCCTTTGGGGGGAATTATTAGAGATGAAATGACCTTCCTGACTATCAGGCATTACCGTTGTAACATGGATGGATAATATGACACTCCTGACACAGAGCCAAAGGCAGGTCGAGCTGAGCATGCTGTACCCGAACCTGAAAATGACAGAGACTTGATTAAAATGAATGTGAGAAAGAAGACCAAGAGTGATGGGAGCTCTCTGCTAGCTTGCGGGAGAGAGGGGAATCTAGCTGTGATGTATCACTTTTACTGTACTTCTCATCTGGACCATGATGAGGGAAATTTACCATCTTTGCTGTCCTCTCGAGGGACCTCGTTCTGTTCCCTTCATGGTCTTTTGGAGGAAACCATGCCTAGTGGATTGAGATAAAAAGTCTGCCACTGGCAGCCTGTACAACAGCGTTTGACACCTGAGAAACTCAGTTTCCCCACTTGTCTGATGGTGAATGTTGTACATCTCTTATACAAGCTGCTGAGAGTTTTGTTTGATGAAATTGAAGCATGCTTCATCATACAAAACCACATGGAAAAGTCAATATTATACATTAGCATGACTATTTTTCCTCCAGAGAGTCCTAGAGCGGTCAACAGGATACTTCAGCACTTACTTGCTCAACTTTGCAGCTGAGAAACTTATGTAGAATTTTTCCTTTTTATATTCCCAAGAGCTCTCTTCACATTTCTTGGCTAGGCAGCCATCTGTGGCATGTAATGCTGCAGAACAGTGTCTAACAGAAATGAAATTACAGAGGAAAGTCAGGAAAAGACCATACAGACCCTCAGACTTGAATCTGGCCAAAGCAAATCCGTCTTGTTAGTAGTATCAGGATTTTTGCCCTCAAGCAACGTATGATATCAGAAGTGATATAGGAGCCTTAATGGCCCCTAGGAGGATATATTGCCCCGTTGCAAACTTCCTTACAGACTAATTTAAAGTGTTGATAAATATGGATGGTGCCGGGGGGTCTTACCTGAACTCTAACGGCGAGAGCTTTGGCTGTAGTCATGACTGGAGTGAGTGTGCAGTTAATCAAGTTTTTTAAAAGCAGTGTTCGATTCAACATGAGGGTTTGCAGGCGGTGTAGCGTAATGAGCTGGTTTCTTTAGATACCACCTTCCTTTCAACAAGAAACACTGAACCTAGGCTTTTGGGAAGGAAAATAAAAAAAAATTGGAAGGAGTGATCAAGAATCAACTTCCTCAGACACAGGAAAGCAAGGCCAGAGGCACAGCTCTTGTCAGGAGCCGTGCAAGCCTGTGAAGCTGAGGGGAGCTGAGTGGTTCCACTCATCACATCGTGTTCGTGCCATCAGGATGCGCTTGCTGCTAAGTATCCTGCTGACAGAGCAGAGAGGTTCTCAAGTCCTCTAACTTCATTTTCTGGTTCATCCTCGGGAATAGTTGTGCAAAGAACATGATTTATCATGACTGTTATGGTGATCTACCTTGATTTAGTGGTGAAATTACAGTGATGGATCATACTTAATTACGATCATTAAAAGACATCAAAAATGTAATCGGCTGTTCATCATATACCTTATAAAGGAAAAAAATACCTCAGGATTTTAAAGACCGGTGCTCTAGGTGTTGATAAAATTAGAATATGTTTTATTCATGCTGTGACACAGCGTTCTTTCTTCACTGATCTTCTTGTCCGGGTGTTTCACTCGAGAGGCATTGGGGAAAGATTTGAATGAGACTTTAACGAAGTACAAACAACCATGGGTCCTGGTTTTACCACGGGCGCCTTGGGGTGCAGGTCGTGCCCCACATTAAGGAAATCCACGGGGCTCCATCCATGGGGAGAGCTCATGCAACAACACAAGCTTCAGATCAGCGCCCTGGCACAAGCTGTTTGGATTCTGGAAACGCAGATTTGCCCCCATTTGACCTTGATTAAAGTCTAGCACAATTTAATGAGGCAACATAAAATGCAAGTCAAATGCTCAATAGGGAAAATCTTGTCAGACATGAGGAACAATTGGGATCAAGTCAGTCAGGGCTTCCTTGGGCTTTTAATGACCTGTTAGATTCAGCTTTACTGTAGGTTTTATCAAAAAAAAAAAGTGATAATGACTGAAGGGAGCATCATTAGTATTGGAGTGAAATGGCTAATGGCTCCAGATTGCTCACAGGTGTCAGAGAAGAAAAGTTTCTCCCTAGGCAGCCAGCTCTGTGATCACCACAAGCATTATTATTTGCACTGCAAGAGCTCCTATCAAGGTTAATGGAGACGCAGCCCCCTTTTTGCTGGGGAGCCAGTGGGATGCATGCAGAAAGAGAGGATATGGGAAGAGCGAGCTCAGCGCTGGCGTCCCCGCCTTGGTGCACCGTCCACTGAGCGGAGTTTGTCACCCTCTGGGGAAGAACCATATGGTCGAAGGCAGGGACTGGAACATTTGATAAATATTACTTTTATAATGTGTTACTTTTAGAGTTCGGTGCCATGACAGGAAAGACAAGGTGTGATTTGATCATGGTCTGTATCGATCACCAGGAGCAAGCCATTTCATGAGACTCCTGCTCTCCAAAGTGTGGAGTCCATCAGGAAGCCAAGCGCAGGCATATCTGTGATGGTAATCAACGCTGGCACCATTTGCCACATTTCCTCTGGATCCTTAGAGTCTAGCTATGAGCAAATCAAAACAGGCTACATTTTCTAAGAGGTTTGCTTTGATTCAAAAGAGAATTCAGGGAAGTCCAGTAGCCCCTATTATACAGCACTCCAACTCAGACAATTGCTTATCCTGTTTGGCTTTAAAACCTGTAACACATTATCATGCCCTAGTTAACAGATGGCAAACTGAGGACCAGAGAAGATATGCCCAAGGTCATACAAGGTTGGGAGACTCACAGGGTATGGAAAACATCTGGTAATTGCCTGTTGTAGTGAAGCAGTACCACAGAGAGTCTCTGACAGTGGCCAGAAGAAGCAGAGATGGTCCTTGTGAGGTCTTTACTCTCGTGGAGGTGCTTGCTCCTGCAGGAGACATCTGAGCAGTGTGTGCAGGCATTGCTGCATTCATTAAGTAACAAATGCAAGTCCAACACAACGGAACATTACTGGCTCACTTTTTGTCCTTCTTCAGCTGTGGTTCCCCTTGTAGTTGGGGTGTGAGGGCACTTGGCCCTGAACTGGACTATCTCCTGAGCTGCTTGTGCATGAGGGAGGAGCAACCACTCTTCTCACCTAGCTGAGAGAGGTCTAAGTCAAAGGTTGAGAGCTGAAGTGGAGTGTGTATGGGGAAGCTGGTGTGAAGGAAGGACGAGCATGATGTAAAGGGGCTGACTCAAATCTGAGAGCTGAGAGCAGCTGGACCCTTGTTGGCTCACAGCCGTGCCGTGACCTGCGCCATAATCCGGGCCCCAGCCAGTCACTACCCAGCAGGTTTTCAACTTTTTTGTTTAGAAAAGCTTCTCTTCTTGTCAAAAGGGCAAGTACTTACAAGTGTGTTTCCTTCCCTCCTGTGGGCCCGTAACACACTTTCCATCTTAAGAGAAAAGTGTTTCTGCAGAGACAATTGAAAGAAATTAAGAATGGCACATCATGATCATTTATATCATGTGTATCTCAGAAAGTTCATCAATTCATATTACATTAGGGAATATGTAAACTAAATGTGCACTCATTTGGCATAGTCCTCAGAGCAATTATTCTTCAGTTGATTTAGTACACTTGATAAAAATAAAGGTTAAGGAGGATGTTAATTTGGGCTTCTTTTTTTTTTTTTACTGATTTTTATAAAGTATTAGAATGCAGATTAATTCCAGACTTTGTAATACTGCATCCAATTCACTAACATATAAAAATAACTTGCATAAATCAGAGGAACAGTCTTGATCCTCGTGCTCTAACACTCACAGGGAATTTTGACATTGACTTCTATAGGAGCAGGCCCAATGTCAAAACCTAGATATAACATGAATCCGTGCCAGACACGTTAGAGCTTTGCTAGGAACATCCTCATTGGAGCATAATAATTTGTGAGAGAGAGACACACACTGTGAGCACTCCTGGGGTTGGGGGCCCTGGGCAAAATGTTGGTGGCAGAACTAATTCTAGTCTGAGGAAATGAGAAAGCCAGTGTCATGAAATGTTGTTGCTTCCAACTCTCAGCCCATCCGTCTACTAAAAACCTACATTTTCCTGTCCGATTTTGGAGGTGGGGGAGTGTTGGCAGGACATCCTCAGGAGATACTGAAAAGAGATGAAACAATTGCAGCTTTTTTATCCATGAGTTCAAGAGAGAGGAGTGAAAAACCTGCCAGTGCTGCCCTAAAATTGCTAATGAAAGAGGGTGAGAGAGGCATTTGCTTCAATATGCTCAGCCAAAACGGGATTTTCAAAGGAGTCTGGATAAAGACATCAGACACAAAGAAATCAGTACCTAATAAAAGAACTTACCTGAGTCAATCCTGCTGATTGGCTTCAATAGCAGACATGTGGGTGTTGAAGCAGAATTCACTGCAGAAGTTAAAAAAAAAAAAGGAAAAAAAAAGAGAGAATGAAGAGGAAAAAGAAGAATTACATGCAAGTAGTAGGGTATGCTAATGACACGAGGAGGAAAGGGTCCTTCCTCTGCAGGGTTAAGGGGCTGCTTCGCAGCAGCTGGGGGGAGTGGTAACAGTCTTCTTCCCTTAGGAATATACCAGGCCCATATCCCAGTGTGGATCTGGGGGCAGATGGAATAAAGGAAATCTCTCCAGAAGAAAAATGGGATTATAAAAGTATTGAATAAGGAATTACATGGGAGTTATATATGGGAGATTTCACTGTAGAAAAATGAGGTTACATATATAAATTTGTGTCTTAGATCAGAAAACTCTTATCCTTGTCTTTCTGACTGAGGAATCACACATCTTCATCCTTTTATTATTGCCAGTCCCTGTCACCAGTGATGTGAGGAGAGCCCTTGCGTCCCTAGAGCTGCCTCAGCCTATTGCAGCCACGGGAAAGGGTTTTCTCCTCAGCTTCGCCCCTGTGCACTGACCCTACTGTGCATTTGGAGCTTGCAGAAAACTCATCCTCCCTGGCAGATCCCAACAGCCACTGCACAGCACCGGGAGCAGCTAGGACCTGCACGTGGGCAACAAGAGTTGCTTAGGGTCCTTTCCCTGACCTTGGCATCACCATTCCATGGAAATCTGCTCCCAACAGTGTCTTTGGCAACTGCATCTGCAGAGGGATGGGAAAGTAGCTCTTCATTTTATCTTTTCTGCATCACTCTTCTGTTCTGTGCCCAGGTCGGTCCAGGTTCTTGCAGACACACACGTGTGAGCAGGGAAGATTTTAGTTTTCTCCTTTTGCATGGAATTTATTTGGATTTGTGTATGTAGGAGACTGCTGGATTCATGACACATGCCAAGTTTCAGACTTCCTCGGTCCAAATCCTGTTGAACCATGTGCATCCAATTCTCCTCGCTCCCCCGCGTCTGCAGGAGCGGGGGAAGAGCTGGAACGCCCTGCGCGTGCTTCGTGGCAGAAAAGAGCCTTGCCTTGGCTCAGGAAACGGGCACTATAATTAGGCACAGATCTTCTGGCCTAAGCACAATGATCCGAAGATTTATTTCTATCATTTGCACATCTTTGGGTGTTTTTTTGGTAGCGCTCTCCATGTGTAGGCCTAAGGGTTTCCAGCCTGGATGGTTGGCAGCTCTAGTCTGCAAAGGGGCTTCTCTTCGTGTTATCAGAAAGCACAGGCAGACCCATGGTGCCTTACTTCCATTAAGCTCATTTTTTGGACTGACAAGTAGAAGTACACATTTGTACACTTTTGTAATAAGAGCAGCATGCTGAGCTGGAGTTCCTGAGATGCTAAATGTGATTTCACAGCCACTGTCCAGATAGGATTGCCCTTTAACATCATCCGAGAAGTTCTCATACACGAAAATTATTCTGTCATACATAAAATGGCCCAACTAATTTGGAGTGATTTATTTAATAAAATTTGGCTTGCTGTAATCCACGAACAATTTATGATGTACTTGAATTTCTTCATAAGTCAGTTATTTCTTGCTAGATAAGTTGGATGAATAAGTTGTGGCCTGTCGACTGCACGCAAGTTATTAATTAATTGCACATTTCTTGATGCTGGACTCTAAGTGTATTGGTCAGTTTAATTGGATCAGTAGGCCACACAGCATACGTCTGTTTCTAGGTTGGATGGATGCTTCTCCTTGAAAGAATCTTCCAAGACTAAAACTTCCTGATCAAGCATTTAAAGCAGGCATTCTGGCTGAGACGCCAGGATGCAGGCAACCACAAACTCAATTACGTAAGTGCTGTTGGCATCCCAGAAAGCGAAGTGCTGCATTGTGCTAGTCTTCTTCCAAAAGAGAATTTCAGCTTGAGAAAATATTCATAGAAGTATTACCTAATATTCACTTTGCCAAGCTCATTCCTGCCAGTAAGTTCAGTTGTTAAAACACTTGTAAAGTACAAGCTCAACTGAAGCAAATTTCTATGAAAATTATGTACAGCACATGCTTTCATCCACTCTTGTTAGCTCCCGCAGTACTGATATTAAAAGGATCAGCAACATCTCTCTTTGCACCCTGTTTATTTCAGTTTTATGTAACCTGAATGCCGTGTACATTCTGGCTCTGTCATTAATTTTAAGCTAGGTCAAATTCATACATATTAGATAATAAGCATTTTTAGTCCCCATATGTGTGCGTTAATTAATTTTATTTCATTCAGTGTAATTGTCCTTATAGCTCTGTGCTCATTAAAAGAAGAGGTTGAGAATCCTCCTTTGTGCTAGGCTTAATTTGGGTAGAAATCACAGAAGCTGCCTTACGACTTCTCTGTCAATGTAGATGAGTTCTGACTTGCAAGCAAGCCCCCTCCTCCCCCCCACTATTACTGACTCACGAGTCATTTCCAACTCCTCGGTGTAAGCACACATCACTCTAAGGAGACAGAAATTACATCCAGAGTTGGAGAAATAGCCAGGAAGACCTAATTTAATATATTTTCCTTTTGAAAGCTATGAGCACATTGTATTGAATGGAAATACCTATACAGAAGCAGGTGCTGGAAGTCCACCTGCCCATCTCCTTGTCATCCAGTTAATTTGTCCAGCCTTTAAACATCGGCACCGGTGCATCTCCTCACTGGTGGGCACTGCTGCTGAGTGTCTCTTCCAGTCTGAGTGAACCCTGTCCAGTGGGTTTCTAAGGAGTAGCTGACAGCTTGTACAGCTGATAGACTATAGTTTATAAGCAGGTCATGGGCGATCAGGTAGACCTTGCTGTAGCTGGTATGGATTCTGCAAGTCTTGATGCTTTTTTTGTCATCTGGTGTTTTAGGGCTTGTGTGTCCCAGACTTGTCATTTTCCTTCTGCAGTGTCAATCACTTGAGCCTCGAGACTGCAGTGCCTGCATCACTGCTACAGTTGCTGTTCATTAAAGCACCTATTTGTCATTCATTAGGAATTTGTAAATGAATCCTGAAGAGGCCTTTCTCTCAACACATCCTTCAGCGCTGTTAGCGCTGGACATCTTTGCATCCGCTTATGTTTGTGATTCATCTTCGCTATCAGAGAAGGGCTCTTCAGGGTTTTTGATGTGGAGCCAGTATTTGAGATGGTGTGCTTATATGGGAGGTGTGGATCACCCTTAGTTTTTACAGATCACAGCAGAAGATGAAGATGCTGAGCACCAGCTAGGTTTGTGAATATCCCCCGGTGGAAAGCTAACCACAGCTTCTGCCTCCCGTCCCCCGAGTTTTCACTTGCAGTTGACATCTCTCCTAAGTTGACTAGACATGCAATACCGAATAGCACGTTGTAGCTTTGAGTTAGCTACTTTGAGGTGTGCCTAAAAAATGCATGAAGCACTGGCCTGGGTCTTGGCTTCTTTGGTGAACTTCTGAAGATGTGCTCAGTGAGGAAGCATTAGAGGAGGATGCAGTCCCAAAGGGAGCATGCCCCATCCAGAAGGTGATCCTTAGGGAATATAACAGCTCAATCTCTTCCATAAATACACTGTTTCTCCTCATCTGAAGAGGGCAGTGGGCTCTGCAGTATGCCCCGGTGATTATCAGACAGACAGTTCCCCGAGCAGAGGGGAGAAGGCAGTCAGAAACCCGAGGGGCTTGCAGAGTCTTCTCTACCAGCTAGTGGACTTTCACAGAAAGCACCTCTGATGGCACTGCGCAGGAGAGTCTGCCTTTCTCTAGCCCTCTTGAGGTTTTTTGTTTGTGCCATTTTTGCAACGCTGATCTTCTGAGCTAATGTCTTGAATTCCTCTGCCTGGTGAAGCCGTGTGGTCCTTGGAGACCCCTGGGCCTATTTAATTTCATGCATGTGTAAGATACCTTTTCCCTTTTGGCACCATGGTACCAGCTGCAGTCACTTTAAACACTGCCAGTCAATCGTAGTTATCAGGATCTGTACAGGGGACAGGAGGAGGGAGAAGATAATGGATTTGCCTTGAGAGCTCATCTAGAAATCCAGCCCTACACAGCAGACTGCCTATGTAATGTATTACTTTTTAATAATGTAAATATATTAACATTAGAGCAGTCTTCTCAATCCGCAGTACCTAAACATTACATCACTATCAGGGCAAATGTAATTAGATATCATAAATATGAAAAATATTGGGACATTAACATAAAGAGCACCAATAAGTTGCTTTGCTTGTCATGTAATTGAAGAGCATTAAGGGTGCACTCTGCTGCGCGCTCGCGCGGTGAGCAGGGATCAAGCCTAATGCGAAGGGACAGCCCCGGTATGCACAGCCTCACCCGAAATAACTTCACAGGGACACTGTCAAGGGTTTTTTTAGGTCTGAAAGTTAACATTTCTGTAAAGTTGATTAGTGCTCGCAAATGTTCTGTGCTATTTTCTAATCAGTGACATTCGCCGTCTTGGTTATTTAATGGTATTAGCGGCAGCAAAAAGTGGAACCATTTGTTTCAGGCCAAGCAATCATAATCCTGCTCACTCTGGATGCTGGTATTTAAATATGCGTGGGATGCTGTTTTCATCCTACATTCCTGTTCTGTAAGATTTTTGCTCTGCAAAGTTTTCCAGTCTCTTGGTCTTCTGCTTAGCACCCTCCAGGTAAGCCTAGAATTGAAGAAATGTCAACCATTTTAAATAAGGTACAGCACCAAAATGACATATGAAGATTTTAAACTTCCAGAGCAAAAAGGAATTATTTAGCATGGCTCTACTGGGAGTACAGCCTCACGCTGAGAAAAATGGGATGCTTTGAATGACTTTCTGGCAATGAAATCTGTGGAATAGCCCAAGAGGGAAATGTCAGGTCCTTGTTGCTGGGGTAGATTAGATCCACACTAGAAGGTACCTAATCTTGGCTGGAAGACAGGTCAGTGGTGCTTTCCCAACCGGTCGTACAAGGGGTCTCCAAGGCTGGTCACAGCTCCAAAGTGCACCTGGGTGCACATTATCCAGTTGCAAGGGGCGTGCTTAGCTCAACACTCTGAACCAAGAGCTGCCGTCCTCACAATACAGAGGAGAAACGGAGCAGCACAGCACAACTGTGTGCAGCCAGGAACAGCACCTGGCCTTAGATAAGTTGGTCCCTCCTTTCCCCCTGTGTTGTTCCACAGTATGAGGTTCAGAAGCATCCACCATTTCCCTACCTGCTATGACACACAAACACGCAGTGGGGACATGTCCCTGGGGCCAGCCTGGGTTTGCTCAGAGGACCCACTGTGCTGGGCAGAGCAGGGTGGCTGGGGTTTTCCTGATGAGGAACAGCCCTGCTGAGCTCCAGCCTTGTCCTGAGCTGCTCCAGCCAACAGGGTGTCTGATGGTCCTGGGCTTGCTCGGGATTGTAGAATAGGAGGTGGTCTGATGCAGGATGCTCTCTTGGGTGCAGGTGGCACTGGAGTCCCCTCTGAGGCTGGTGGCAACAGCCGAGCTGGCAGATCCAAAGCAGTCTGTCACTGGCATTTCTGCATGCTTTGTCTTCCAAACCTACTGCTTCCTGGAATTATTCTCATTCTAGGTTTTGATGCCAAATTCTCTTTCACCTTCTTCTGTTTCTCTTTCTGTACACCCCTTGTTCTCTAACTAGTTGAATTTCTGTCTCTGCTTTGCTTCTCCCTTAGTCCTTTTCCCAGCTCTCCTCTTAGATCTCTATTTTCTTTACTTTTTGTCTGCCCTCTCATGGCTGGATATTTATTTGCTTATTTTAATTTCTCTGGTGGGAAAGCCTTTCCCATACCACATCTTGCAAACACCAGAGAGTCTTCTCGGCCCCTTCCTGTTTTCCCCGTCCCTGTGCCGGCATTTCTCCCTCTCTCTCTCCTCCCCTGCAAGTTGTGCTGTTGCTCTGCTCTCACTGCCATGGTAACTTCAAAAAACACATGGCTATTTGATATACCAGGAGAAAGAGAAGTCTGCAGGAGTGTGTGTGTGCATGTGTATGTGTCAGGGGAGGGAACGGAACATCCTTTTCCCTTCTCTTTTCATTTTTAGGTACAAAGCATTTCATTACAGCCACTGGAAGATGGCACTCCAGCTTGCAGGTGCAGGGTGAGGCTGTGGGACAGAAGCCGGGTGCCCCATCCTCTGCCTGTCACGGGGCAGGTGGTGCTCAGCTGCTCCTGGCTCGTGGCTCTGCAGCAACAAGGATTAAAAGAAACAGGCAGCAACACCTTCAGAGTCTAAAGCATCGTAAGGAATAGCTCTGCTCCTGAGGAGAAACATATGGGGCATTAGGAACACTTTCCCCAGCCTGCACATTTATACTTGAAAGTTAACTGGGAAAGAAAACAAACACAACGGCTTCAAACCAGACAAGCTGCAGGGGATCACAGGCTACAGCAGCTGCCGGGGTGAAACCAGCAATGTATTGCAGTGGGGAGCAGGGACCCACTGGAAAGGCTGGGCAGCACGTGAGCCACCCTGCATCAGTGTGGGACAAGGTGTCGTGGGGCTTTCACTGAGCGACTGGGCTGGAAGTGGAGGCAGTGATGCCAGCCCTGCCCTGGTGGGGGTTTCTCAGGTGCCTTAAGAAAAGTGTGACCGGCAGGTCCAGGGCAGTTCTCTTCCCCCTCTACTCTGCCCTAGTGAGACCACATCTGGAGTAATGTCTCCAATTCTAGGCTCCCCAGTTCAAGACAGAGAGGGAACATCTCTCTTATGAGGAGATGCTGAGAGACCCGAAGCTGTTTAGTCTAGAGAAGACTGAAAGGAGATCTGATCAAAGCTTTTAAATATCTAAAGGGCAGGTGTCAAGATGATGGGGCCAGACTCTTCAGTGGTGCCCAGTGACAGGACAAGGGACCACAAGCACAAACTGGGACACAGGAATTTCCACCTCAGCATCAGGAAAATCTTCATTCCTGCGAGGGCGACAGAGCTGGGAACAGGCTGCCCAGAGAGGTTGTGCAGTCTCCTTCTCTGAAGACTTTGAAGACCCACCTGGATGCAGTCCTGAGCAACCTGCTTTAGGTGAGCCTGCTTTAGTGGGGTGGACTAGATGATACCTAGAGGTCTCTTCTAACCCCTGTCAGTCTATGATTCTGATATTCTGCATAGTCCCATGCAAACCTGCTCATCCTGGCCATTGCACCAGCTGGGAGCATGCAGCACCTGCAGCCAAACCCTGGAGCCGTGGAAGCAGAGCAGGAGGCTGTTGCCACAGTTTTCATCCCCTTTTCCACAGAAATGGCAGCACCGTTAGCACACCTCTCCCCTGCCCTCCAGCAAGCTGCAGCTCTTTGCCCAGAGCCAGCCATGGATGAGGAGCTGGAGCTGGGCTTTTTGTGGGTCTGGCAGCAAAGGGCCCCTCCAGCCCTGGGAAAAACAATTACTGTTTTGGACTCATTGTATACTTTCTCCACAGTCTCATTTTGAAAGGGATAATGATCTTTTCCTCTCCCCTAGGTGCTGGGGAAGCAGCTTGAGCAATTAATTGCAGAGAGGGGCTGTGGGAACCATTCCTGCCTGGGAGCACAAGGGTGCCAGCAGCGAAGAGGAGAGGACCTCTTCCTCTTTCTCCCCTATTTTGTTACCAGAAAGGTAAGAAAAAATAACAACTGCAGAAATGTCTCTGTCTCAAGGAGATGTTTGTCTCATTGAGCTGCTGGTCAGGTAATCGGTCCCATGTACTGGGGAGAGCGCAGTACAACCTTGGGCCAGCTTCCTTCCCCTGAGGAGGATGCAGGCCCATGGGACACCTGTGTGCCACTGAAAGTGGGGCTGGGACATGCCAAGAGTGGGGGCAATGCAGGCATGTCCTCATCCCAGCTCAAGCAGGAGTGGCCTCATGACTACTGGGGACTGCACAGTTGTCTTTGCATGAGGTAGGCTTGAAAGGAGCTTTTCTGCTGCATGGAGCTGGGGAAGAACAAACCTGACGCTCCACAGGGACTGAGCAGGGGATTCTCTGCAAAGATTTCCTTACATAAATACCCTCCTGTGGCTTTTAATATGGCTGGGGAGGAGGAAGGAACAATCTGGGCCAGCAAAGCTGAAACTTGGTTTTCTAATCTCTGAAAACCAAGCAGGGAAAGAATAGAGGGAGGAAAGAGCAAACAGTGGTGACCCTGCCATGGATCTTGAAGGAGCAGAAACAGGTCCCTAAAATGATGGTCTGCCCCACTCACCCTGTCCCCATCCCCCTCACACATCTGTAGCTTTGTAGTGCACTCAATGACTGCAGGAGGGACAGGGCAGCTGCTAACGAAGCAAGATGCAGTTAACCACGTCCATTATCTTCACTGTAACAGCGTTGTGGCAAAGCTGTATTAATGCAGAATACTTTTCATTTGCACGGCATTAATAAGTTATTCATGAAAGGTTTTGATTGTGTTCCTGCTCCTCGACTTGGTGGCAGTGGTTGCTTTACTGTGTCCTCACCAAGAAGATGCAGCTGGAGACATGCTGGGGAAAAAAAAAGCAGTAGATCTTCAGCAGCAGTGAAAAATAGAGGTGTACTTAGAGAAGTGAGGCCAGGCTGGCCCCATACTGGCCATGACCTGATATTTTATGCAGTGTCTGAGTTCAGGTGCTGTGGTTTAGGCAGGAATGGGTCCATGGAAACTCCTTGGGTTTGGCTCTGCGTCCTTGAGCAGAGCTGCAGAGCAGCCTCATTCTCAGCTCCCCAGAGAGCTGGTAGCTGGTGGGGGCAGTCTCGGGAGGATTTTCAATGAAAAGAGAAAAAGGAAAATGTCATTCAGGTTAATTTTGGATTGGTTTTCACCTGAAAGCATTTTAAGAAATTGGAGGAAACTTGTAAATGAAATGATGTTCTGAGCTGAAAAGACCTGAAAGTCTGCAATTGGAGGCTTTGACTTTTGTTTTTCTTTTTTTTTCCTTTGGTAAGCAAATAGCAGAAATGCACGGAAATGTTTTGATGCTTAAGCTTCATTTATTTTTGTTGAAAAGGGTGTTTGGCTCTTTGGTTTTGTTTTCACTGGCTTTATACTGGAGAAAAAACATCCTGGATGCAAACATGTGATCCAGGAGGGAAACTGTGAGTCTGCCACCAAACACATCTTTTCAGTACAAAATATCTCCAGCACCAGAATCCTGGGTTAATTTGCCATTCTTCCAGGGCTACATACAAACTGTTTAGCTGATTAGAGATGTACAAGCACACCCACCACAGCATACACTACTGCTCATAAACTGATAAATAACAACAAGCCAGAGGCTGCTTTTTCTTCTCAGAGCCACTTAGTCTTCTTCACCCCTGCCCAGCTCCAGTGGCTGGTGTAAAAATCAACCTGTCCTCTCCACAGTCACCCATAACTCTTGTGACCTCTTGCTCCCACTTTGCTTTCTTGCTGCCATCATCTTTCTCCTCTGGTCCGAAGTCCCCCCAGCACCGAGTGATGTTCACTGTGCACGCAGCAGCCTTGGGGCTTCTCTCCAGTTGTGGAGCAGCAAGGAACTGGACCAGATATGGGCACGAGGATGAGGTGCTATCAGCCCACTTCAGAGGGGGAGACTGGAACAGATGAGTTTGGTGTGCCCGTCGGCGTGGTTTGGGTGGCGGTGCGGGGGAGCCGGTGCCTGTGCTCCGTCACGAGCAGCCGCAGGAGGATCTGCTCCCTCTGGGAAAGGACAGGCTGGATGCATTTCATTATGCTTCCCTCGTGGACATGCATATGGATGAACGGCGCACGCTGGTGCGTGTGCGCGTGCATGTGCACGGCAGGAGATGGAGAGAGGCTTGCACATTATGCTGTCTGGAAGACCAACTTATGCTCATGGACAGTGGGAAGACTGGTCCACATCTCCAGATGGGACAGTTGGTAGGAGATGCAGGTCCCTGAGTGCTGCGAGGACAGGGCTGCTCCCCGCCATGCTGGCACCCCTGCAAACCCTTGAGTGCAAGAGGATGGAGGTGCCAATCCTCTCTGTTCCCTGTTATTTTGGTCGCCCCTTTTACCCATGGCTGTGAGATCCTGCCAGGCTTGTTCTCATGGGGGAATTCTCACTGGCCGCTTAGATGAGCTTCTTGTTGCTGGAGCAACGCAGAGCAGTCTGAGCAGCCCTGAGTACCTGGTTCCTAAAATACTGCTCTGTCACTAAAGCCCTACCATATTTATGAGGCAGCGTTGCCATACGTGTCTATAGCTCTTCCCTGCCTGCTCCTGGTCCTGCCTGTCACTCATGCACCCACTGTACCTGAAACACACAGAACCCAAATTCTCCTCCTTGGAAAAACTAAACTCTATGTCTCTTCTCATACAACTGGAAAAAAAAAAAAAGATGTTATGTTTTACACTGAGCTCAGATTTTTCAAAACTTCCTTTCTCTTTGTCCTTGAAGTAAGTCTCTTGGTTTCCTCTGTCTCATCCCTGTGAATGGATTTCTGAGCAGGGACACCTTGTCAGCTTTTTTTCTTGAGCTCGAATACAATGTTTCGAATGAAATGCCTTTTTTTAGTCTCATCTACTTCAGCTACAAGAAGAAGATGGGTGAAAAAAAAATCTATTTTCTTTCTTCTTTCTAAAAGATTTTTTTTTCCCTCCAAGTGGCCTTATGGCTCCTTTTAAGAAATTATATAACAAATTGTGGAAATCTGGAAGGGAGCTGGTAGTTTGATTTCTTTAAGACTCTCCCTTCTGCCACTAAGACAAAGAAAGGCAGAGTAACATTCAGCAGGCAAGGAAAAAAAAATATCAAAGTTACCGTTTGGCTTTTGAACAAGGTGCAAATTAGTGAGTATTTGTTAAAATTTGAGACAGCAATTGTCTAAGAAAAATATTTTCAAAGAGGAGAAAGGTTTTTTTCTTCTTAAATAAAAAAGCCCCCGAACCTTCCTTTCTTTTAACTTCAAAAGGGAGCCAGATTGCAGAGGAAGAGAGAAAAAGCTTAAATCTCCTCTGAAGAGAAGCAAGTAACTTAGTCAAAGTGATCTTATTTGTGAGGGAATAATTTTCTGTTCGCTTTTTTTTTTTTTTAAGATCATGATCAAGTGAGTCATAAATTTTTAACTGAGGTGATGAAACCTCTGCTCTACCTACGGCGGTGTTGAACGGCCATTTATCTGAGGATGACTGGATTATGCTGCGACCTGCCTGTTGCAGAAAACTTCATCAGCAGGCACCAAGCAGGAGTTTTCTGACTGCTTTCAGTGGCTGTTTTCAGCATGAAAATGCTTCCAGCTTCCCTAGGATGGCATTTTGCACTTGCTTCTGCATTGATGCAGGTGCAGCACCACAGACACACTTCAGGTTAGACCTGGGTCCAGGTCTTGGTGGAAGGTAAGTGGTGCCCCTCCTGCCTGGGGCCTCTCACGGCTACTGCCCGGCAAAAAAAAAAAGTAATAAAGAGAGATTCTCAGATGTGACCCACAGGTATTTCATGTTTATGCAAGCAATAATCTCTGGAAAAAAGATGCCTGCTAAGGGATGTCCTTGCAATTTATCTCTGAAAGCAAGTGTCAGCCTTGTCCAGAGCAATATTAACCCTTGTACACATTTTTATACGCAGCATCTGCTGAGCCTTTGGCTGGGCTTGTGGGTTTGACATTGAACTCCTCATTTCCATCTAAACTTTAATAACGCAAGAGTTGCCACAGCGCAACAGAGCACCGATTCATCCCATAGCTGGGTCTGCCAGTGGCCCATGCCAGATGCTTCAGAGGAGATTGCAGAGCATCATCATACAGCTAATTGGTGGGAACACGTCCTCCTGCTGCCAGCTGGTGTTCATCAGCTATGTGTCCTGCAGCACCGGGGGCTGATGAAAATAACCATGTGTAGTGCTTCTTGCCTTGCCTTCAATCAGAGGAGCACAAACACCAGTGAATGAAACTCCTCATATGTCGGGTATTGTGTTGTTGCTATCTGTTGATTGCCTGATACCAGGGGACGGAGAGCCAGCATCCTTGATGGAGGTTCAGCGCTTGCAATCACCAGATAGCATCAACACAGGACCCGACATATGAAGGGTTTTGTTCTCTGATGTTTGCGCTCTTCTAATTTCCCTTATGGTCCAGAGAAAGTCAGGCGGCTCCTGCAAGTACGTGAAGAGAGCTGGGACCACAGTGAGCAGCACGGCAGGCAAGGAGATGCTTCTGCATGTGTAAGTAGATTAAAAAAAATAATAAAATTAAAAGCGATAAAAGAAAACAAAGCTGGGCAAAATGTGATAACGGCTGGAGACTGCGTAGGGCCAGAATTACCAACCCTGTAGCCCAGAGCTGGGCTCTGGCTGAACCTGCCTGTCTCTAGATGAACGCTTCCCCCTCTTTTGTAGAGCAGCAGAAGCTATTCTTGTAGCTGTCGAGTCCTTTTTTGAAAGTTACTGAAGTTTTTTTTTGCCTCAATAACCTACAGCAGAGAGTCCTACAGGCTAATTATATGTTTCATTTAAAATCCTTTAATTTTTTTGTAGTTCAAATAGATAACTATGTTTTTCTCCCACATCTTTGATTCAGACAGATGACTTGCTTCATTAATTGATATGTGGAGGAGGGGGTCTAGAAATGAGCTATATTTATGCTTCAAAAATAACCTTTTCCCAAGTATGTTTTTTCATTATGTGAATCCTCATATTTATTTCCAAATTATCCTGAAGTGAACGTCATCAACCTTTGTCCAGGAGTCTTTAGCTAGATTAATTAGTCTGTAATGACTCTACTTCTCATCCTCTTTGATTTCCAACTTTCAGGTTGGCCTGATGTCAGACTGCACCCAGAAAACTGCTTTCTACCCTGATCTGTCAGTGTGAGGAGGAGGGCAGAGGGCTGGGGCTGCTTGCAAAAACTGATAGCTTGGCAGAGATGGGATTTGGGTCACTGAGGTGAAAATGCATTTCAGAAGTGCTTCTTTCCTAACAGAGCTATTGGAAACCAGTGAGCCCAGAATGGATCCATCCCAGAGTCCAGCCTAGTCCTGGTCCAGCCACTCTGTTGGGTGGCACAAGCATCCCTGCACCAAAGAGCAATGAATTCAACTCCCAGAGGGGAATTTTGTGTCGCCTTGTCACTTGGTGATGATTATTTCAGCTCTTCCTGGCCAGATGGAGAAACTTGTGAAGGTCCCAGCCCTACAAACCAGACACCAAAGAAAATCACACTATCACACTGTTGTGCCACCAGCCAGGGTCTCATCTCCCCGGGGAGTTTTCCAGCGCCACTTGCTTGCTGCTTTCTCCTTGGCTTTTTTGTTTTTTTTTTCGCTTTCAACACACTTTGGTGAAAAACGGGTGTGAATCATTTTTCATGAGAAGCTTCCATTGCAAAATGCGCTTTTTTTAGGAACTCAGCATCTTTTTAAGTGAAATGCCAGAAATCTCACAAGCTGAAGCTGAAATATGCTGGTTGCAACATTAGGTGCTAACAGTTGGCAAAGCTTGAGTCCCAGTGGCTAAAATACCAGAGAAAATGGCAGACAGTTCCTTGGCTTTTAAATTTGGGTTGTCTCGCTTGTGTGACAGGAGGAGAGAGGGCAGGACTCGGCTGAGGCTGGTTGGCTGAGTGATTGACACGTTTCACAGACAGATTTTTATGGCACTCATCATGCTGATGTTCTAATTGCCACCCCAGCACTAATGAAGATGTCCTACAATGGGCCTCCAAGGTGGGAAAATATTGTTATCTTTCATTTCCAGATGAGCCTGACCCACACGGGTCCATCTGCCTGACAGGACTGGCCTCTGTTGATGCAGGTGCAGCCGTGGCTGCACAGGGCTAGGGCTGACCCCACAATGGCTCTCGGAGATATTCCCAAACCACCCTCAAGACCAGCAGAGTTGTAGGCTGAGAAATGGAGAAAAAAATGCTGTGCTGACAGTTGTTTTTGTCTGGCAATCTTCCAATCAAACCAAGCAGTAGGTTTAGAGGAGAATTGCCAGTGTTTTTGTTTAGATCTTGTCCCTGAGACTTTTTTTATTTGATAGAAATACCTGCAAAAAGGGTGCATAATGTGTTAGTAGCAGTCTCCAGAAATCTAGAAGAGGAGAGATTTATATTAAAAAAAAAGAATAGAAATGAATAAAATATTTTGTGAGAGTATAAATGTTTGATGCTGGCACTAGCTTGGGGTAAGGTGGGGAGAAATGTTTCTAAAAAAGCCATCATTTGGAATAAAACCTTTCATCTGAGGTTCAGGCCAGTCTTCAGCTCTCCATCATGGCTGTGAGCACTGGCTGGGTTGCCTGGCTCTCTGCTGCCTGAAATTTCAGACCCTGCCACCTCTTCCTCAGCATGCTGGGGACACATCTGAGGACATCCAGCTACAGCACTGGGCCAGGCACTGCTTGCTCCCACTTTCTTTATGGTCTGTAAGCAGTGACAAGTTGATGATGGCCACAAATGGCTCGTGGGCAGATTTGTAGAGAGATGTGTTTTGCAGGTCAGTGCCATGACGAGGACGGCTGCGTTGCCAGCTCTCAGATGAAGGATGAAGCTTCTGCTCTGGTTCCCTTTGACCTGAGCTGAGCAGCAAAATCAGCTTGCCCTCTGGGAAGAGAGGTGGCACATATGGATTTTGATAACTTTCTTCTGTTTAGAGGTCATTTCCCACTTTAAATATTTATGTTCTAAGGGACATTAAATAAATAATGCTTAACTTGCTAAGCTGAACGGCTTGCAACTTTTGCATTTTGTGTCTTGTTTGCAATCAAGAAGTGATGTGAGGCTGCTAAATACAACCTGCTCTGTAATTAGGGAAGGTTTTGTTGTTCAGACCCCATTATCTGTTAGCTGGGTTCGCAAAACAGGGCTGAAATGGTTTGCAGACAGGTTTTCAAAACAGGTGCCTCTGGTAGCTACAGGCTGGTTTCCTCTTTAGGGGGGGAAGGAGAAAAAAAACAGAGTGCTACAGAACAACGTTTTTGTTTTCCTTGGCCAGAGGCCTCCAGCCTGGACTCCTGTGTGGGGAGGGGAGAGGCATTTCCTTCAGCTGCCTGCAACACGGGGCAGGACGGCCCCACTGCAGTCCCACCACTCCTCAATTGCTCCTGCCAGAGATGCTGGGTGCTCCTCAAGCGTTGTTATTATGCTGATTCCAATGCATTGCCTGTAGGATCTGCATTAAATGACAATTTGGAAGAAATCCCTGTGGCATGAGATTGAAAATAAATGGCCATCTCCTCTCATTTTATTTTTCCTTCTATTTGGTTGCTACCAGAATATCCCCTAGTGTTTTGGGACTTGCAGTTTGATTCAGACACTCAAATTTGCAAAAGATGGTTAATGAATATGAGGTTTCAAGGTAGGAGCCTTTCAGTGACATGAGATATATGTAGAGACAGTTATTATATTTTCCCCCCCTGTCTGCTTCAGAAGGAATATGAATCACCAACTGAAGGCCTCCTGTATTTGTAAATCAGCTGAAACATAACAGTGATGTTGGGAAGTTGTACTGAGTTAACTGAGCTACTTCTCAATCTCAGAGCTTTACATAACCCCTTCTTAACGCACTGTTATTTCCTTTATAGATAGACTCATAAATTACTCCTGGTACACAAAATGCGTGGGAGGCTGCCTGTTTGCACAGCATGGGACCAAGACCTGCACATTCAAATATCGGCAGACAGCTGGAACACAATCTGTGAAAAGGCACTCAGAGCCTCCAGGTCTATTAAATACAAACTTAGACCATCTACCGAGAATTTTATGTCTTGCATTACATGGGTAATACCAAAAAGAATAGGTGCGATACCCCTGGGACTCTGTCAATAAATGTCACAGCAGAGTAGCCAGAAAATCTTTCTTCTGCGGGTAGGTGGATCGGTGTGCACGCAGGGGCTGTGGGGACATACGGATGGTAATGCAGGAATGTATATTTGTGTACAACTAGGTATTTGAGTGAGAGAGATCAGCCTGTGATAGCTATATTTATTTTAGTATCCTATTTTGTGCTGAACTCTACCCACACCGAGAGGACTGGGAAACGTGTCGCTTTGGGTTCTGCAGTTGTTTTGCTGCAGTTCTATAAAATTACAATGTATGTAAAACCCAAATTGTCCTTTTCTGAAGTTATTTGCTTCCTACTGTTGGGAAAACTTCCATTATGAACAATGCTGCCATCTTTGCTTCCAATGGTATGTCCAATTTACATCCATAGTTTCTAGCAGACAAGTCAGGCTGTAAGGTTGGACTGAAGGGCACGAAGGGAGGCAGGGTCAAGATTACAGAGCCCCACCTGAGCACCCCTGACCCAACTCCCATGTTATCATCATCTTTTTTATCTTACTGGCTGAATTGTTCAAAAATGAGTGTCTGATTTGGAAATGTAGCCCAATCTTACCCCAAACCCTCCAGCAGTGTGCGATAGCATTTACGCCGCTTTTACCTCAGGTAGCTGCACATGCTTTACTAATGTGTTTCCTGTTACCCACAGCCAGTAATGGAAATCTGGAAAAATACTTTGCTTCGTCTTTAATCTAAAGGCCACCTCTTGATTAAGCTGTTTTTGAATATGAGCCAGATACATCTCCAGCTGTGAATAAGGCCTAGGTATTCAGGCTAGTCATATGTCGGATTTGATTAGTAGCATAATCCATTGGGCATGGAAATGATTCACTAACATTTCAAAGCATCTCTGGATGCTGATGGGCTGTGGTTGCCATGCAGGAGCTGGTTCGATATACCTGGCTTTTGGAAAGGGAATCTGATTGTGAAAGAAAGAATGCATACGGGTCTTATCATAGAATACCTTGGGTTGGAAGGGACACATAAAGGTCATCCAGTCCAACCCCCCTGCAGGGAGTAGGGACATCTGCAGCTAGAGCAGGTTGCTCAGACTCCCATCCAACCTAAGCTGGAATGTTTTCAGGGATGGGGTTTCTACCACCTCTCTGGGCCACCTGGGCCAGCGTTTCACCACCTTCATCATAAAAAAAAATAAATCTTACATATAGCTAGTCTCAATCTATTTTTAATTTTGTGGTTTCTTTTAGTTCTTTTATTTATATTTCTTGTAATTCTTGTGTTCTAGTGTTATCTAGAAACTTATATTAAGAGGAGGTGGCTGCACTTGTTTGGGTGCTCAGGTAGGATGGCTGGACACCAGCTCCTTACAAGCACCCTCGCTGTAGAAACAGCTTTTCAGGAGAAGGGACAAGCGACTGAGATACAGCAAAACCCCTCCGTGCTGGCCAAGCCAGCACTTAGGCTATACAGAGAGCACCCAGCCTGCATCATTTTCCCCAGCACCCAAGGGCCAGGGCCACGACCTGCTTGGCTGGAACATCAGCCTCTAGCCCGTGCCTGGGAGCTCATCACCATGCCTGACAGCAGGCACGGGCGTGAGTGCCGTGTGACTGACACTGTCCTCAGAGACCTGAAACACAAACAGCTGGGAAGCAAAGCAAATCCTCTGTACTTCTCCAAATAAACTGGTCTTTTCTGGGATATTTTTGTTTCTTTCAGGAATAAGGTGTGGTCAGGAGGGAAGAGGAGAGATGTAAAAACAAACAATGCTCCCTGCTCTGTCCCAAAGCAAAAAGCCTCTTGTGGGTTAGGTGAGGTGGGGAGGAAAGTTTGTTTTCCTGCCAGGCTTGCTGCCTCTTCATGTATGACAGTATTTCAGTTGTACCAGTTTTTTTTTTTACCTTGGTGCATCCTTCAGTCACATGGAGATAAAAGCTCTTGCCTATGAGGCCTACTAGATCCATGGGGATCTAGGAAAAAAGCCCAAATAGCTGCTAAGGATTTTTAAGAAAATTTGGTTTAAGAGGCAGGGATTAAGGACAGAAATGTGTAAAAAACTCAATTAGCAGAAGTATGACAAGCAGTCATACAGTTTGAGTTTGTTAGCAACTCCTGCTAGAAATATTTGGTGAAGTTTTTCAGGGGCATAAGTTGTCATGAGACTTACAATTTTCTTCTTGATTCTACTGGTAGCTTTCTATTTTTATAACTAAGGGTAAAAAAAAAAAAAAAAGGAAGATTAATGTATCTGTTTTATAACAATCTATCCAGGGTGGGGAAAAAAAAACCCAACACACACCTTCTTACACTTTGCCTTTCAGTTCTGCAATAATAAATTATCACAGTTTAAGATACAGTTTTACATCTGCAGACTAATACATCATGACACCGCGATTACACACAACCTGGATGGCTCTTCCTGCCCACACTCTTCTAGTGAAAGCCTGTGTTGGCATCAAGGGAACACTGAGTGGCCACCTGGGATGGATGTGGCCCATTTGTCCTCCAGCAGCCATGCCCAGGGTCCATGGCTGTCCCCTGCACCAGTGGTGGGGAGTATGCATGGTACCCATCCCCACGCCAGTGTCAGATCTTCCTGCTGAAGGGGCAAAGCTTCCATTTGTGCTCCTGTGTACCTGCTGTCCTTAATAATTTAAAAAACTAGTAAGAAGAGGGAAATTGCAAAGCTACTGGAGCAAAACACGGCCCTGTGCAGCCGGCACACCCATGTGCTGTTGCCACAGACGCTGCGTAACAAAATAGGAGAATATGATCAACAGCTACTGTGAGAGTAATGAAAATAGCCTTTCAAAGGAAGGGTGGAAGCACACTGGGAAAAATCCCTCTATTTATTTATATTGATATCTCTAATAAAATCGCTTCCCGCAAATGTTTTGTGACTGACACTGCCTTGCCTGGTATGTGCAATAATGAAATCCTGGTAAGGCAATTTAGCAAGTTGTGGGTTTGGGTTTTTTGTTTTTGTTTTTTTTTTTAGTTTGTTTTTTTTTTTCCAAGAGAAAAATGTTGCTTGTTCTT
>VWZY01006119.1:692617-738250 GCA_013399075.1 Chloroceryle aenea | reverse complement strand
GAAAGCCAGCTAAAGCAACATCGCTGCGACGGCCTCATGGAGCTGGGCTGCTGCAGCAGAGAGCGGCAGGTCGAGGACGAACACGCTGGGCTCACGAAGCACCGCATTTCCATGGACTCCACTCTCCCACACGTGAGAAAAGAGACGGAGGAGCCGGTGGCAGCACCGCTCCGTGGGTCCTGTGGCGATGCCCTGCGCTCCTGCCAGCGCTGCCAGGAACACGCGTGGCCACGTGCTGCTGGTGCAGGCGAGGGCGGCCACCCCACAGCAACCCAGCTGTGTCTGTCCCCAGGCTCGGCTCAGGACCAGGTGAGTAGCCGATGGCCCTGGCCGCTGGGTCAGTGTGCAAATCCCCCCTGCCTCATCCAACCATTGCCACCTCCTTTCTTGTTTGGCCCCTTAGGAATCTTAACGGAGCCCATAATATTTAATGGTTTTGCTAGTGATAATGTCATTTTAAGTGACATAGCTGTGATAAATAGCTCCCACACGTCACTGAATTCTGTTTCTAAATTTTTATGTATTTTTGATAGGCCAATTTATCCCTGCTACAGCTCCAGCCCGTGCAGTCAATGGCATTCCACTGGGGGTGAATTTTGTCTGCTATTTACAGTGTGTGCTTTTAAGCAGTGATTGGTGTGACAGTGTGATCTGTACAGCTGTCTCCCTGTATTTATTCTTTTGCCTATAAGGTGGATTTATACTAGCTCAAAAAAACCCACCCAAAACCAAAAAAAAACCCACCCAATGCTCGCAGCTTTTCATGTGAATAACTTTAAATAACTGATTAACAATTATTATTAACAGGGCTAGAATGGAATAGGGGGTTGCAAAGTTTATGGGCTTGGCTGAGCAATTGCACGAAAAGCTGTTGTGTGCCCCTCTCCAACTCTAAACCTTTTCTGAGGTTTTCTTTATAATTGGACAATGGCCTCTGGGCTCAATCTGACTTGATGTGCCTGACATGAGGTTAGCTGTGGAGCTGCCTGTGTGGGGGATGTTGGATGTTGGTGTGCATGGGGATGGCACTGTGCGGGTACCCGCCAGGAGCGAGGGGTGCTCCGCACCCACCCACGCCCTCTGGGGACGTTACCATGCTCTGCACAGATGACAGTGATGACTTGTGGGCAGAGAGTGTTCAAGTGCTTCGCTTGAACTTGTATGGGCTTCAGCAGCTTTATTTGCATGAATTTTTATGAGCTTAAAATGGTGGCTCTCCAAGGTGACATCCTTTCAGGCTTGTGCCACATGAAGAGCCCCTAAAGCTCTGTTAATAAAGTCATCTCTCTGGGTTGGTCTCTGTGGCTGCAGTAAGTTGCCTTCTGCACCTGCAGCTGCTGATCCATCCCTCCTCTGTGGTTTATTTGATGCCACTCCAGGAGTCTCCTAGAGAGTTTTGGAGGAGTGCAGTGCTGGGTTAACCCCTTCTCCTTGGCTTTGAGTTTCTTCTCTCCTCCTGGACTGACAATTGCAGAGTCCTGGTGGCCAGAAACACCCACAAACAGCAAAGCTCTGCTCCCATGGGTCCTGGTGATGACACAGGGATGGACTTTTTGCTGCCACTGTGCCCTGGCATGGAGGGCAGCACAGACAGCATCACCCCCCCACCTTGCAATAACCCATCCTGGGGTGTCAGTCAGTACCACTCAAAGAGAAAACTCTTTTCTGTCAGAGCAGCTACCATACAGTTAACATTTTTCTGGGCCTGAGCTTTCTGAGGTGTTTATTCCAGCAGCGTTATTCTACTCGACCTACCACCTGTGGTACCAAATAGGAGGAAGGATGGCTACGTCATGTGTTCATGATCTAAAAGAAGAAGGAATTTGCGAGCCAGGAAATGCCGTGTGTGTTTTCCTGAAGGTTTAACTCCCAAATGTGTTTGTTTTGATGTGTTTGCGACAGGGTAACCAGAAGCAGCCTGCAGAGCAATACCAGAGGGGTTCAATTTTCCCTAACGTCACACAATGCAGCCATGCAGTTAGGAGCACCCTCGCTATTCACTTGTCAGGTTTGCTCCTGACAAAGTCCCAGGAAGGGAATAAAATAAGTTTGTTTTGGTTTTGTTTTTTTACTAAGATAGTGCTAATTCAAAAGTAGTAGAGGATAAGGCAAAATCTGGGAATAACAAGTATTATTGTTGCTATTATTACTAATCACAGCTCAAGTAGACCTGCCTGAGAATCACATTTATTATGCGGTCTGCTTTCCTCTGGTTTATGTTCCCTGAGCAGAGATCGATTAAACACCGTTGCATCTCATTTTGCTCACAAGGGTTGATGTGCTGTGTGGCCATCACCTGTCTGCAGCCAAAATAATATGACATATCATGGAAGTGGTTGAGTACCTGTTACTGGTTTTGATCTTCTTCAAAATATCGTTTTCACTTTATATCACCAGAGAATAGCTGGCCTCCTGCCGTTCCCATTCACATCTCATCTTTGAACAATGAGAACAAAATCTGCCTGCAGTAAATGTTCAGTTTATGTTGGGGAATTTTTCCAATACAGAAAGGGAAAGGGAAATAAAGCAGCTTTATGAAATAATGGTGCCATTCTCAGCAGAACATGGGTACTTTTGCTGTTAACTTCATGAATAAGGGGGAGTGAGGAGGTCAACTGCAGCTGAACTCATGCCAGAACTGCTTGTCTTTTCAAAGGGTTTGGACTTTCAGGCTTTTGGAGTTGGGTTTTTTGGTCATTGTTATTTTGTTTTGGTTTGTTTTTTTTTAAGAGATGCTTAACTGACAGGTTTTATTTTCCTTTATCTAAGAAGGATGGGATTTTTGCATGTGTACCAGCATGTCTGCAGTGTTTTGGTATCTGTGAGCTCCTCAGACACTGAGGGATGTGATTTCCGTGCCATGAGCAGTGTGAGCACAGGCAGTGCTGCACAGGGTCAGGCGGCTGGCAGGGTCAGCACAGAGCCGGGCAAGGGGGAGCTGGTTTCTTTGGAACCCCTCAGATTTGTCATCAGTTTCCGTGGTGCCCAGGGAAAGTTGCTGTTGAGCTGTTTGGCTGTTTCCAGCCCTGGAACACTTCTCTGCCCACCTGCCTGCCCTGGCAGTGCTGATGTGCCAGCCCAGCAGCAGCTCCATGGCAATGGGGGTGCAAAGCAGGTTGCTCCTGAGTACCGTGGTGTATGAAACACATTTACTAACATGACTCTGCAACCAAACACCAGCTCAACTACTTCTTATTATTAATTTCAAGCTCCAGCTGCTGCCTTGAAGCATTTTGTTTTGTCATTCTGAAAGCTGCTGCTCAGAACAAACAAAAGGGAAAGAAAAATGAAAGCAAAGCCCCTAAAACTCATTAGTAACGTGAAGTCTAGCAAGGATGGCTAATGGTGCCTAATAATCCATCAAGGTGGCTCATCTGTCAGCTGTAAAGATGTCATCCCTAGAAGCTGACTAAAGCTTCATAAGGTCTAAGTAGAATTTCCTGCTCATGGCAGCAGCGTGGTGATGGCCATGTGCAGGAGGTATCACATGGCCAAGGAAAACAGACAGTAGTGCCCACACCGTGCAGGAGCAGCACTGGGAGCACGGGCAAATCATGTGCCAGCCCAAAGAATGGGGTGTCCTTCAGTCCTGGCTGAAGAGGAGACAAAGGTAGTCAGTGGCTGGGGACATTACTGTGACCAGAGGAAATTGAAAAGCCCATCAGTAGGGGGACTGTCAGCTGGTTAAGAGGTGGGACCTGCTGCAGGTGGGTCCTTGTGTCTGGTTTCACACAGCAGGGTTTGTTACTTTCCTATTCTTGCAAAGCTTTGACCAATCATCTCCACAGCATGTGTCATACTGGAGAGGATGGGGTATCTGTTGGATATGTGAGGAGAACTCACCCTCAGTGGTCTTGCCAAGAAGCCACTGGAGCGAAGATCTAACCGTACTTGTCCTCCACCAGCACAGCCACTTTCCTCCCCAGCTGGGCTCTGCCTGGCCAAAGCAGGGCAGCAAGCTGTGGGGTGGCTCCATGGGAAATATGGGTGAACTGGGAGAGCACACACAGAGGGCACATGGGTCCTAGGCTGCTCAGGAACTGCTGAGGTTGGTCCACCTGGAGTAAACTCATACTAAGGGCTTTATGAGCTGTACAAGACTATTTATCACCAGCGTATATTCTGTGCCTCCTGCAATGTCTCGGTCACCTTCTCCGCTCTCCCTTCCAGTGACTTTCCCTTTGCCCTCAACTAATCCATCATCTGGTCTGGCCCCTGGAAGCAGCCCATGGTGTATTTGCTGCTTTAAACTGCTGACCTTCAGGCTTTGCTCCTGCAGCGGCTCCCGGTTCACGCTGATCCCTTTTCCCTGGTTATTTTGATACCATGGGCTGGTTTTGAAACAGCTTCATATAAAACTGGAAGGAGGTCTCAAATCCAGATCAAGCTTAACATCCGCTGCTGTTCCCCCATGCATCCAGCCTCTTCCCTCCTGCAAGTTTTAAGCCATTCTTTTCACTCTGCTGCTTTGTGGGGCTAATGAGTTTACCGCTGCTATTCCCTCTGATGAGGGGATGGGAACAGTCACACAATTGCCGCAGAAGGCTTAGAAATATTTCTAAGTAAGTGGTTTGAGTTTTTCTGTGAAATCTGAATTCAAATCCCCACTCGCAGTAAGAAAAATAAAAGGGAGAAACACCAACAACTTAAAAAAAAGTAAAAATATGGTTTGCAGGGAGTCTGAGGTTTCTCTGCCTTTTTCTCTAGACGGGAATGTTGTAGTGTTGCCTACAGAGCCTTTCTTCTCTGCATTAGGCAAGCGAGGAGATTTCATTTCATACATCATTTACAATGGAGTGCGTCAGGAGCAGAGTTGGTGCATATTAACACAGGGATGTGGGGAAAGAGTTGGGTTCTTTTAAAGTTTCAAAGCCTTTCCACCAAGGAGGGGTGCCTGGGCTGCTGAGTCCCTTTCACTCTGTCACAGAAGCTGCGTGAACCGAAAGCCCATGAAATGGAAAGAGAAGAACAAAGGCTCTGAAAGACCTGTAATGTGCCAGCATCAGTGGAAGCTGGAGTAGCGTGGGGATGGTACAGCAGCCGGCCCCGTAAGACTCGCGAAACTCTTCTGTCTCTTCTTCCTCTCCTAAATGCCTCCTGCCTTCCTTTGTATTCACACTGGAGTGGTCACAGGGGCCTCTCCGTACTTGGAAAGAATGGGCATGGCTTGGGAGAACATGAGGAAGACGTCCTCATCCTTCCTCCACAACCCAGACCCATAATCACGCTTTGTTGCCCCACACTTTACTATGGGCCAAATCGTCACATCACCACAGAACAGCCACACGGTGTGTTGATTAAAAAAGTCATATGGATTAAGAATGAATGTTCTTTAATATGTTTGGCTTGCCTTTGATTTCATCCTGAAATTTGCAGCCGTAAGATATACTTGAGAAAACTGGAAATTGTAAGTCACTATGAGCTCTGAAACTAAATCGAGGGAAGCTGATGTTGTCTCATCATGAGTCTGGGGGTTGGAGCTTTCTGGGAAATACGAGGCACCACAAAACTTGCCATCAAAGTTATGGAACTGACAATGAACTGACCACGTCTTCTCTTCCCATGTTACCATGAGGTTTGCTCCTTTGGCAGAAGCTGCACAGCCCACCCTGCAAAGGGAACAGGAAAGTCCCTGATGCCTTGAGATGGCTGTGCCAACATCTTACCACCTTCTGTGTGGCTGGAGAGAGCTGTTGGGCAGAGATGCATGGGACTTTGGGCAGAGATGCATTGGACCTTGGGCTTTTGTGCATGAAAAGTCCTCTCTGCTTGTTATCCCTTGTCTTTTCTGTGGAAGACCGCCTAGGGGGCCTTGAATTTTGGGTAGAAGCTTCAGGCAGAGAGCCTTAGGAAAAATGGCAGTATCAAGGTCATCTTCCAGGACTGCTGCACTGGAAACACACTGATTATCTTATCCGCCTGATGCTGCTCTTCCACATACACTGTTGTAGGTCAAGGATTGGGAAGAGCTTTAAATAGGAGCTCCCATGGCTCCTGAAATTAATACAAAGTCTTACTTGGCTGATATTAATATAAAACCTTTCTTGGCTCTTCTAAAATTCACCACATCCCATCCCAGTGGGTCACCTTAGAGCTATCTGATCTGGGGGAGTGCAGAAACAGTAGCAGGAATGCCCACCATGCCTGGGAACATCTGCCTGGATTCAAACACTTCCAGGTTTGCTCAGCAATTGGTGTTGTATGGAGATGTTACCCTGGATTTACAAAGTTTCTTTTCAATTAAGCTGTTGACTGGTACTTGCTCAGAGTCTGTTGCAGAACTGGGGATGGATTTAAGTCACTCAGGAGACATTCAGCTTGCTTCAGGTAACTTCCACAAGGTTACAGGAGCAAAAGAAAAATAAATCTGGGTTTCTGTCAGCTGCAAGGTTTGCCCTGTTAGAGTTAGGAAACGGAGACTTTTCCCATCCCTCCCCCATGACTGTGCTCAAAACTCCACAATCTATTTTCTCTCACTCTTCACCTCCTCTCCTTTATATTGGCTGCTTTATGCCAAAAGCCCCATAGTTACATGCACTTTGACACTTGCATTTCAAAATGCCTGATTGTGGAGTTCTGCCAATATCAGCAATTGATCTGGTGCCACAGACTGGCTTAATTATTCAAGGTCAGTCTCTCTCTGTCTCTTCTTGTCCAGGGATCAGCAGCTATGGGGAATAAAACTTGAAGAGTCTTTAAATTTTAATCATAAACTTTAGTAAGTCACAGATTTCTTTTGCTGTATGTTTTTTTTCGCCTGTACTTCCTGCAACTTTTCCAGCATCGCCACTCAGAGCATGTCTTCATTGCTCAGTACAGCCGTGTGCTTTTGTAAAGCACAGTATTTTACACTGCTATTTAAAATGCATAAGTTGTGTGATCTAAGCAGTTTCCAGTTCACTTTTGAGCTCCTGTAAAACGTATCCCTCAAGGCATTTCATCTGAGCAACTAAGAAGGTGAGGGTATTAGAGGTTGTGAAATGGCTTGTCTGCTAATTCTTTCTGTGTGCATCTCTTCAGATAAATCTCCTGTGACCTCCTGCTACAAGCGGAACACTAGTTAAGTATCTCCTTGGTAATGGAGTGTCCCAGACCTGATCTTACACTAAAGTAAAGACCTTTCCTGCTATCTGGGAACGGCTTGGCCTTCGGGGCAGATAGGAAAGGTGTCCCTGAAAGCACATGAGGGGCAAGTAACTTCACTGAACTGTGCTGGGCTGATGCAAAGACCCTGGTCCTGCCCCACTGCTGATCATGGGCAACGAGTCGGGCTGGAGGTTATTGGGCTGCACTGCCCTAGGTGTGCTCTGTGCTAGCTCATGCAAGGGGTATCGAGCGACAAGACTCAGTTATAGCAGCTTTGGGGATGCACTGATTTTCATCTGCCCCAACCTATGGGAAAACAAAGAAGCCTTTGAACCCTGCAGTCCATCCCTGAAGCAACTCTGAGAGATGGTAGAGTCTAAGGAATTATGTGAATTTTTAATAATAAAATCTAAAAAGAATTATTCTATATTACATAATTATTCCATACTATAGAACAATTAGAACTAAAATATTACAATTATCAATATGATAATACAATATTTTTCTATATTACAGAATAAATATTACTGCTCATAATAATAAAGAAGAAAGAAAAAGAAGACCCAAATGGCTTTTTAAATTAATAATAATAATAATAGCAAATCCTAACGTGATGGGGGCAGGATGTGTGTGTGTCAACATTGCAAGGATGCAGGAGGTACAGTTACCCCTGTGTCTATGGAATCAGGGGAAGGAGTGCCGTGGGAACACGAGGTAACTGAGGGTGGTGCACAAGGGACAGGGCACAGGGGCAATGGCACAGAAATCTCCTGTAGCTCCTGCCACGGGTCCTGTGCTCAAGAGAGGATGTGAGACCTGCACAGAGCTCTGCAGGGGTTCAGGTGGGGAGTGAAGGCGACTGGCTCGGAGAGGCAATGGTGAGGTGCTGCTCTGGGCTCAGTGAACCAGAGACCCTGTGGTGCCAGTGGGCAGGGCCAGAGGGTTGGCACCTCTTACATGGTTTTGTTGTTGTTGGAGGGGGGAATAAAGCCCAGCAATCTTTGCTAATTTTCAAACTCTCGGCATGATTACAGTATCTCTGTTTTACAGCACCCAGCCATTAGTGAAAAACACTATGCAAGTCAATTAATGATAATGTCTCTTTCCTTGAGATAAAATAGTTCATTCTTACAACTAGGCGGGATGCACAGAAAGGCGAGCTGCGTGTTGCCCTTGATGGTGCAGGATGAATAGAAGCGCAGATTCGCTTTCTTCCGGTGCAGTTGCTGGCTTTGTTGCAGATTTAAAGCAGCACTGTTTGAAGCTCTGCCTCTATAGCTATGTTATGCTGTCCTCCTTTGTAATGAAAACTTCTCCTTTTTCATCATTTTTAATTTCAAAGCCTTCAGGGGTTAGCTTCCTCAAGGCTACATCTCAGGCTGTGAAGAACAGTGTGTCTAGCTATGCTCTTCCTCGCCAACACAATGGCCAAGGCTCGTTGGCTTTCACCTTCTATAACAACAGTTTATGGCTCTTGGCTGGTGTTTACCCAGCACCTTGTCTTACTTGAAAACGTATTTGGGGATGTGAAGCCATTTGTTCCTGAGCTGAAGCACTCACTGCTAGTTTGGGGAAGGTTTGTTTACTGCAGTAACCAGCTTGCTCCGTCTGTATTCCCATCACTCTCCCTTGCTATAACCTACAAATCTCTCCAACTTATTCAGCTCAATGCTGGAGATGTTTTTTGAAGTCTTCTTTAAAGTATACTGAGTGCCCTTAAAAATTTTCCCTGCTTTGAAAGATTCTACCTGTTCTAATGCAATTCCCTATTTTAAAGATAAGGAATAAATATCTTGGGGATGGTTGGCTCACATACACCTCCTATCTCTTAAAACATTAATGGTCCATGCTGTTTGATTCTTTTTGAAAGTACTCTGTTCCTGCTTTGTTTATTTAATTTATTTTCTCTGCACTGGGACTTGCCAAATTGAGTTGTGTTGTTCCCCTCCCCCCCGCCACCACCCTTTCATTCACAGAAATAAGTGAGATGTAAATACAGCTCAGTTAGTTTTAGCATTGCCAAATTTTGTTTCAAAAGTCAGGCGTAAGGTCCCTTGAATTTTGAAATGAGTTTCAAAAACCCTTATTGAAGAAATAAATTCTGAATTATTTCTGGATTTGCTTTCTGTGTGTTGTGCCTTTGAAGGCTCACACTTCCGAGCCTTCATGTACCATCATAAGAGATTGAAACTTGTTTTACTGTTAATAACTGCTGCATCCTCTGCAATCACACAGTTCCAAGAGGGAGCCACTGTAGGAAATGAGCCAAGTCAAATACTGCGGCTTAATAAACTCTTAAGACTTGACAACAATGAATTTTGCTCCTGAAAATTGCCCATTGGTTTGCCTATAGCAGCTACAACCTCTGGGAAAACAATATGGGAATAGAGCGCACCAGGAGTGTGCTCGGGGCTATGCGATAAAATAAAACAAAAAACACTCCATATTTGCATGCCTGAACTATATGACCAAGTCTTTGCTAACTCAGCCTAAGAGCTAAAGACTGGCTTAGGTACAACCCAAGATGCCTCTGAAACATCTCCCTCGCTGAGGAGCGGATGCGTTGTCTCCCATGCCACGTGTCTGGGTTCCCTCCTCTGGCCACTGCTCTCTGGTTTGGGGGTTACAGAAATCGAGTTTGAAGATAGTAATGAATTTGTGCCCTGAAGGGTGTATTGACCCCTAAGGGGTTTACCAAAGCTCAGCACTACTCTGTGTTAGAGCTGGTCTTTAAGCCCCGAGGCTAAGCTTGGGCTGTTTGAGCCCTCCAGCAACATCCCTCTGGTTTGCCTGCGACTCCGCTGAGCTGCAAATCACCGGGCTTATTAGCTGGAGCTGTCTCTCCTATATTAGTGTCATTTTAGCTTGTCCTGTCCTGTGGCAGGTATCCACGGTTGTTTGGCTGGGTATGACTGATGTCTCCTCTAATTCACGTCAAATGTTGAGAAGTGAAGAGCTGGGGAAGAGGGAGCTGCCCTCAGCCAGCACTGAGGGACCGAGCAGGGGATCCTGCACTGGGGCCAGGGACCCCGCTGCCACCACGTGCTGGGGAGAGCAAGGCTGGGAGTGGACCGATACCCGAGCACCTCAGAAGTGAGTGCAGGAGCAAAACTTCCTCTGGTCACATGTTGTTGCTGTGGTTTTGCTGTGCGGTTTGTTTTTCGCAGCCTCTTGTGCAGAAGGTGAGCGGGGGCTGAAGGAGAGATGAAGATGATTCAGTCTGTCAGAAATATGGACTGTGCTCTCTCTGCTGTTGGGATATGTTGACGACACCACACAGATGGTCAGGAGATGAAGCTTGGGATGTCTGTGCCTGGTCATCACTGCCCCACGTCTGGGTGATGTTTACAAGAGCTTGCCCAGTGAAATCTTCTCAGACGTACGGTCTCTTCCTGACACTATCAAGTGAGGGAGACCAAAAGCATATGTGCGGAGTCTTGGCAGTTAGCGACAGAAGCATGTGCAGGCGAGGGCTTAATTAATCAGCCACGTTATCTGGGCAGCCGGAGCTAGCAGGCGGGTCACCTAACCCCCCAAACTTCAGTTGCTGCACATAAAACCCCTTTTCTTTTCTGCCTTTTAAGTCTTTCATCTTTCCTGTCTGTGAGATGTGAGATAGCATCACAGGCTTGCTGCTTTTCTCCTTTATTCCTCACACACAGGGTGTATATAAAAATATATATAATTTATAGATACCGTATACATAAAATAATATTCTGTCTAAATACATGCAGACGCACATGAAGCATGTTGTGGAGCCTGTGGGAAATAGTCTGCAATGGAGCTTGCTAATTATAGCAACTCTAATGGCAGCTTCCCCCCACCCTTCCCAACAGCAACAGAGATCAAAACCTTTTTTGTTTAAAATATTTACTGTACAGCTTGCAAAGCTTTAATCAACGTAACATGACTTTTCCTTGCAGCAGCCGAGTAATAAATATGCAATTAATAGGGAATTGAAATACACCCATTAGCTGTTTGCAGAGTCTCTACTTCCCCACTGTAAAAATGCTTTCAGAGCATTTAATGCTCTGCCTGCAGTCGGCTGTGCCGCTGAAGCACGGGGAGCGAGGCGATCCCTTGCCTTTTGGTGGGGAGAGTGACGAAGCGTTTCAGAGAAGCTTTGCAGAGTTCGCAGTGGCAATCAGCCTTGCTCCCACTTCAGGGGCTGTCACAAGCCTGGGAGACATGGGCAGGCGGTGGGGCAATGGCTCCACCCACAATTTATATCTCTCTTGCCTGGGAATCCAGCTTTTGAGACCGTTGATTTTGTTTCAGTTAGTGTGACTGCACAGCCTAACAGGTCCTGGCACGCTGAATTCCAGAGGCTTCGTATCTGCCTGATGCAGGGCCAGCAGCAGGGAGCTGGGCTCCATGCACCTCTGGATCCCAGGGACCTGGGGTCACAGCAGGCCCCCTCCGGAGCTTGGGCATACCTTGGGCAGCCCAGCGCTCGCTGGATGGGCTAGAGCCGTGATGGGTTTGAACTGCAGTGGCCCATGTGGCACATGTGACCATGTGCTTTCTGTAATTCTTAAGCTGCTTTTTCAAAAGTTAGTTTCCCACCATGGTTGCAACACTGTCCTGGCTCTGTCTTGGGTAGCAGGAGACAGTACAGTGGTGGCTTGAAGACCCCTGATAACTAAGTGGTAAGACACCCAGAATAACCTTCCACTTCAGAGCATTCTCCAAACCCTTGTTCCACAAATCACGTGATAACCTAGAGCCACCACGTGGGACAAGAGCCTGAGTTGATGTGCCAGCCCTGGCAGCTTGCCCTGCAGCCAACAAGCTCCTCATTGGTGGGGCTGACCACGTCCCCTGCGGCCACCCTGCTCAGTGCTGCTCAAGATCGGATGAATGATGCCCCGATGGGTGTCAGGGCTCTGGAACTCATGGAGCTGCTCCGTACACAGCCAGAGTACCAGCCAGATGCTGCTTCCCGGAAAAGCCTCCCCATCGCACGGGAGGAGGCGCAGAGCCATGTGCCTCCCAGCTAAGCATTAGTGAAGCTTTTTAATCTCTCACTGTGGGATTTCTTTTTGCTTCGGCATCGTACCATAAAGTATTTCAGACAAGGTGACATTTTCCATCTGCATAAAGCGCTTGCAAACAGTGTGAATTTAACTTTTATTGGCCTGATTTAGGGGTATGGGACTGTGCATAAGTCTTGGTCTCTCAAACTATAGTCCTGCACTTTAAGTGATGAATTAGTCAGTAAAATAAACAGGGCATTATCTAGCTGTACACACGTCTGCATCTTCCAAAGAAAATTAAACCTTGTTTGAACGTACAAAAGCTAATGACGGTGAAATCAACTTGGCCATAAATTACTGAAAACTCAAAACTCATCCGGAACTTTCTGAGAACTTGCAACCACTCTGCCTGCTGGAGCAGAAAGCCGAGCAGGCGGGATGGCAGCGTGCGACTGGGCCAAACCACTGCATGGCACTGGCCATGCCACTTTGTCCATCCGTTTGTCTGTCTAGATGCACACCACTCCCTGTGAGGTTTGACCAGTGGATGGGGCAAGATACGGATATTCCCACAGTTCCCGTTCCCTTCCCATGTACCAAGGGAAAGAGAGATCCATCAGTTACCATCTACAGTGACCGACAAATGGCGATGTCTTAATGGCAACCACCATACCTGCAGCTGGGGTGTGATGGAATACTGATAGAGCCATTAGTACCCAGGCTGGTGATGTGATTTTATATTTCATTTAACCCAGAACACAACGTGCTGCAATGTATATATTTGTAACTGCTCCCTTGATGGTCTCTCCTGAGTATTATAAAGATTTATCATGTAGTATTTGGTCAATACTAAATACCGTGAAATGTCAGTAGAGCAGTTCTTGGGATTGCTTGAGCAGTAAATAACTGAATCCTACAATATCCAAAAAGAAATGAGCAGGTGAACAAGTAACCTCAAAGAAACAAAACTAAACAAATCCAATCCCTAACCTTTAGAAAAGAAGAACAAAGCAGCAAGGATTTTATTATTAAGTCCTTTGACTTTTAATGAGATGTATGAACAGTTGTCATTTAAATGCTTTGAAAAGGGTAGCCATTTAGATCTGGAAATGCTGTGCCAGGGATTTCTGGGGCCAGGCACTACATTCTGTTTCCTCTCCCGTACCTCCATGAACCCCTTGCTCTGCCCACTTTGGGACCCTGTGGCAGCAGCCATCCTAGGGTTAGTGAGACTGCACAAACACCCTCAGCACCCTCCTCTCCAGAAACCTGCCTGAGAAACAGCAGCTGCTCCGTGGGAGGTGGGGTGGACACCCGCTCCCAGTGCTGACACATTCCCTCCTAATCACTCCCCAGCTAATGGTGGGGGTTGCTCTGAAAAAAAACCAACCACCCAGGTTTTTTGTTTTTTTTTTCAGGTCAGAAGTTGGCTACTGCTTAAACATATGTTCCTCTTTCCCTGTCTCTGACTTGCAGAATAGCTGCTAACTAACCAAAAGACAACATGGTGAGCCAAGGCTATTAGTGAATAATAATGCCATTTGCAGGCAGCAAAGGCTGAAAGGCTTCCAGAGCAGTTAGCAGTCTGCAGGCATCTCCCAGAAATGCATGAGCAGAGCTCCTGTGCATCAGCCAAAGAGCAATTATTCTTGGAAAGCACGTCTGCCTCACGCTTTAAAATCTTTTCTAGTGTCTTGATTTAAAAAAAAAAAATAAAAAATGTGCTGAAAGAAAGCAGAGCAACCAGAATAAAGGACTTTGCACGTTGTGAACGAACATGCCTGCAGGTGTACGCACCCTCCGGCTCCACAGCCCAGCCGGCTGGGGTGAAACCAGGCTGAGCAGCGCAGAGCCTGCCCTTGAGGAGGAGGTCACAGGTAAAAACCCCTCTCTGGCCTTCCCGAGAGCAGAGACACCGGCAGCATGCAAAGCTCCTCAAAATTTGTGTTTTGGGGATGAACTTCAGTTAAACAGGCTTGGTTGTTGTTTTGTTGGACTTTTTTTCCTTTGGCTTTCCCTTTTTTTTTTCCCCAAACATCTCATTTGTAGCAGAAGATTATATTCCTAACGGGATCATTTTGAGTGCAGTATTGTACACAGTTCTGCTCTTTAAAGAACTAGCACGATCCTAACAGCTCTCCAGGCAGGAAATCTGGTGGGAACTCTGCTTTCCTGCTTACTGATCTAACGCTGGATCCAGCGATCCCACTGAGCCCATCAGTGCAGTGTCTGGGTAGCAAATAATGACACAGGGAGCCACCAAAGGACTGGTTTATGGTCCAAACTTGTTAACTTCAAAGAATAGTTCTTTTGCAACATTATTATATTTTTTGGCAAATCACTGAGAGGCTTGCTCCTTCTTTGTTTAACCACTCTGGTGCTATTTTTTTTTCTCTTTAAATTGCATATTTCAGTTCCTACATGAGACTTGTTGTCAACAATTTCTGCGCGTGTGTGTTTTTTCTGTATGCTGTTGCATCTTATTTTGGTTCACTTATTTTAATTATGCATTTTATTTTAAGTACATTGTTTTATGACAGCACTTGTTAATTGTTCAGTTCTCACTCTTTTCCTCCACTGCTCTGCAGTGTGCGGTAGCCTTGAAGTGCTGTAGGAGTGTGACACAAACAAGGGAAAAAAAAAGTAAAAAAAGTTGCCTAAGACCTAAAGATGCATCGTAGACAGTTCTGCACTATTTAATGACATGGTGTTTGGTAAGAAATTAGCTTCTTTCTCAATGTTTTAAGAGCTTTTGCAATTTGTCCCCAGGGCTTTGCCAGGTGAAGCCTGCACTCCTGGGATGGCTGCCAGGCTGAGCTCCCAGCGCTGCCATTACCCTGGGAGGGGGGACACTGCAATTTGCAGAGGTCAGAGCTGGCAGGACCTGTGGGGTTACTGGCTGATGTGCCACTCTTAGGACTAACAGCATCTTGTGGCACTACAGACATCAGTGTGGGGACTGTGTTAAGAGGTCAGCTGGTGCCTAAAAGGTGCAGGTTAACAAGCCGTGCATTTGGCCGTCACCTCTTAATGCTCTCACCTCACCTGCTGCTACAAGTCCATGCTCCTGCTCTTTAAGTTACTCCCACACCAACTTACCACATCGTGCCTCCTACCTCACCTTAGCTTTAGGGCCTCATCTCCCTGTTACCCTTTGCCTCTTCAAAGAGGTGACAGAGCCAGTGGGCTGCATCTCACTGTCATCAGCCCTGCTGGAATTTCTGTGGAAATAACTAAAATCAGAGCAAACCCCAAGTGATGCAGCTCCATGATTAGTCACAGGTGTTATCCTGGGCTGCATCCTGGACTGCAACAAAAGTGTGACCAGCAGGTCGAGGGAGGTGATGCTGACCCTCTACTCCGCTCTTGTGAGAACCCACTTGTTGTGCTGTGCCATCTTTCCTATCATACGAAGTCCAAGGACTTGGATCAGCTGGAATGAGTTCAGAGTAGGGCCAAAGATGATCAGGGGCTGGAGCACCTCTTCTGTGAGGCACCTCTTCTATGAGGACAGGCTGAGACGGTTGGGGTTGTTCATTCAGGAGAAGAGAAGGCTCCAGGGAGAACTTATTGCAGCCTTCCAGTACTTAAAGGGGGCCTACAGGAAAGATGGGAAGGGACCCTTTATCAGGGAGTGTAGCTATAGGAAGAGGGGTAATGGTTTTAAACTGAAAAAGGGTTGATTCAGATTAGATACTAGGAAGAAATTCTTCACAGTGAGGGTGGTGGAACAGTGGAACAGGTTGCCCAGACAAGTTTGGGATGTCCCCTCCTTGGCCAAAGTCAGGTTGGATAGGGCCTTGAGCAACTGGGTCTAGTGGGAGGTGTTTTTGTCAATGGCAGGGGTTTTGGAACAAGGTTGCTCCCAATGCAAACCATTCTATGTTCCTATGATCTAGGACGGATACTCTGAGAGCTGTATCTGTGGGCTCAGAAGCAGCCAGGTACGCACCCTTTGACAGATGGATGAAAGGAGTGTTGTGGTCTATAGATGCAGATCTTCTGAGTGACTCACTTTCAGCTTGGAAAGATACAGGTTTATGTCCTCTCTGACAAAGAAAGGACTGATGTTGGTCTTGTGCTATCTGAGCAGTTGGTCAGTGCAGCTGGAGGCAGCACTGCCCAGGCAGCATGTGCAGGTTGGTGTTAGAGCAGTAGGGTTTTGAGTAACTCCCACTCAGACTGGTTAAGTAGTGCCCAATTCCTCTCACATGCCCAGTCTGGAGTTGTGTGCGACTCTTACCCTCCACATAGCTGTGCACACTTCCTATCATCTTTCTTACCATATGAAGCCCAAGTACAGCCTGGAAGCTGGCTGTGACACTGAACTCTTCATTGAGTAGCTCAGACAAAGCACACCAGGTGCTCCACGGCATGTCCAAGTACAAAACAGTTTCATTTGCAAATCCAAAATGTATATTAATTTGGAAGGGATGTGTGAATTGATGGCTCGTGTTCCTGTTAGGAATGCAACAGTTTGTGACCCATTTATAATAAAAATCTGAAAGAGAACTGAAGATGCTGAGATTCCTCATATATCCCTGCAGTATCTCACTTGTTTTACAGTAATTTGATGCTGCCTGAACACAGTAGTCGACCTTTTCTTACTCCTGTTTGCAGGCTAGAACAGCAGGGATGATAAACCTTATGCTTTAGTTCAGAAATAGCACACATCAGTGAGAGCGACCAGGGTTGCACCACGGGAGAGAGTGGGTTGTGGCAGCTCAGCACAATACTGATTACTGAGGTTTATTATATATACAAGAAAACCGTATTGCCTGCCAGAAGAATTGCACATTGTCCTAAAAGCCTGCTTAGGGTTTGTTTGCTTTTTAAACCCAGCCTCATATCTAGTTTCATGTCCTTTCTCTCCCAGAAAATGTGTTTATTTCAGAGCCCTGAATGACTCAGTCCTGAGAACCTGAAATGGAGACTTTCATAAGCACCATCATGGTCCTATTCCACCTAGAGCTGCCAGCGGCCAGAGTCTATATCAGCTGAACACACATTCAGGTTGTTGATCTTTCCTAAAGGCAAAATTAGCATCTCACAATACGCCAGGTAAAAATACCCTGTGAAATAGCTACTTGAGGTGGAAGGGGAAGCATGAAGTGTGCAGGGACAGGCAATCTCACTCTGGCCACTTAAAAATTGTATTTATGACCTAAACTGGGGAACAAAAAATCTAGAGTAGGAGTGACCTTGCATTCTGTGCAGCCTCTCTGTGCCTGGTCTGTGGAGGACCAGCTTTGTTCTTGGGGCAACACAGTCATGGGGAAAGGTAAACCTCAGCACAAAGAGTGTGGAGAAAAATAATAAAGCAAAACTAGCACAGGATGAAAGCAGCACTCGGGGTCATCTAGGTGCTGGATAGCATCTGCTTTTGTGTATACAGAAGGAAACATAGCATGAGTAATGGCTCTGAAGCAGCTACGCTGGATGTTTATCGCGCAGAGACGACTGGGGCAAATGAGAACATTTCCACTTCTGCAGCAGGCAGTGCACAACGTGTGTGACTCTCACGGCGACCGCAGACCTCAGAGCAGTGGGCAAGCACCTTCCTTCTAGTAAACTGTATAATCTCTTTCCAAAACTATGAAGTCCAACCTCAGAGATCACAGGGACTTTGCCTGATTAAAGACCAGAATAAATTTTGGGGCCAGGTTGTCTGGCTGTTGCAGCAGCAAATGTGGGAAGAAGGGCCTCAGGCTATTTTCCTTGACATGGAAAACTTACATGACACATCATTTGATGTGTTGATTCTATTTTTTAAACAGTGCCTAGCAGAGAAATCAGAGCTGGCTGCAGCTCAGCCAACCATCAGCTCTGCCCTGCACAGTCCAACATTTCTACCTCCTGGAGCAGGAGCTGTGCTGGCCCCTGTGTCTCTGCTGGCAAGGTCTAGTGCTCCCACACGGGCATGACCATATTTTCTCAGGTGTCTTCCCCACCTCCAGCACAAGCTAATCATAATCCCTCCCCGTGTTCCTCCATGAACTATTTACATGATCGCAGCCAGCCTTTGGCACAATTTCTTGCCAACGCCGTAGCAGTGAAGGCACTCTCAGAATGGCTGTGCTGCCACCAGCTAAAGCTGCACTGCAAATCATCTCAGAGTCTGCAACTCATCTGCATGGAGGTCAGCTGGGTGAACGGTCCTGCAGACACATGGCCCCAGATGAACCTGAACTCTTTGTGGCAGGTTCCAGAGGAGGAATTGCATCCCATTTGTTGCTCACAGAAAAGGGTAAATCCCACTGGAGAGTCACAGGCCCTGGGTCTCATCTTCATGGGTGACAACTTGGGATGAAAGCACAACTGAGGATGTTTGCTGAGCTTTTCTTACATTTTGTGTGTATGAAAGGAAACGTTCTAAGCAAAGAGTTGCTTGGGAGACTTGAAGTGGCATTTGGCTGTGAGAAGCACAAAAATGAGCCTGACTGTCAGGTCCCGGTAAAAAACATGCAGCTCAGAAGTAGGACAAAAAATTTAAAACTACTTTCTGCTCTGTTGTTGACTTTTTTTTTTTCTTCACAGTTTTAAAAGAAAAATTGATTCTTTATCTTCAAGGTTGATTTTTCTGTTTTTGTCAGATTTTCATTTCAATACTAGCATTTCAGAGCTTGTGGACAGAACATTAAAGATTACAGAGAAGGATAGTGTTGAAGTGCAGAGACAGCTGAGACTCTTCCAGTTGGAAGAATTCTCCAACTCGCACTTCCTGACAGAGGCAATGGGAGATGGCAGATGGTAGGTGGCATCTTGTTTATGAAAATAAAAACTGTGGGATCTCTTGAGGTGCTGGAAAAACTATACAGCTGAAGTGAGTAGCTGTCTGTGTGCACTTACCATCTCTTATGAATAAAAAACTGCTTCTGTTTGGTGCAACTTGCAGAAAAATTAATTTAGCCAAAAAGAATTAACAGGAAGGATGCTCATCCTGTGCTAGGTTGGGAGATAAGGTCACCAGGGCTTACCATCGCCAGAAAGCCCAGACTTTTGAGCCTGGAAACCATCACTAAGGGTTGGAAAGACATCCACGAACCCCACTGAGACCCTCAGTTACAGTTGCTTTAAACCACACTTCTCAGTGTGCTTTCCTTGTGTTCAGGTCTGCATATCCAGAAAGTGATTGGCATGCTCTCCTATTCTCTCCTTAATATCTAAAATATTCAGAGACTATTTGATCAGAGCGGCTGTAGACCTGGTGTTTGTTTTTTTTCCACACATGAACATTTCCAGGCTCTATAAGAAATGTATGTTTTTCAGCATTTCCAAATGCCTATCTATCTATCACTATCCCAGTTTTTGGCCTAGAAAGGGCAATTAATCCACCTGATTCCTTATATGCTCAAAACTCCCCAATAACCAGGGTTTAATATACCAGAGGAGAAAGATGAGGTGCTCAAGATGCAGCACGGCTGTAGCATCCCCATGGGAGCTACCCAGAAACTGGAGGTAAATGCCTCCCCCAGAGAACGAACAGGGGCTTCCTTCATGGTCATGCAGTTTGAGTGCTTCCCCCGGTGGAAAACACTGAGATGGTTATGCAGGTAGCAAAGTACTCCACATACCAAAGCAGATGTGCCCAAACAGATGTGGCCATTCTGCCACTGGGGCAAAGCCAGAGCAGCTTTACAGATGAGAATGGAGATAAATTGGAATAAAAAAAGGTACGGGAGGAGAATTGGAACACTTATGTTGCTTTTTCTTTCAAACTGATCTGCACACATGTCACACAGTTGGTTGTATGAATAGTAAATTATTCTATTCATTTCTTACTCTTGATGAACAGTAAATTAGTCTAATAACATTTACTGTTCAATTCATTGATTGTCAGAGGGAGATTAGAGGCAAATAGCTTTTAAGTCTTTCCAGCTGCAAACATTAGAGTTGTCTAAAGTTATGATTTTTGACTGTAATTAGCTGCAGCTCTCCAGCACCCCCCCACCAGCTCCGAATCCAGCACGCAGGCGCGTTCCCCCAACCCCTGCCCAGCCATGCCTCCGCCAGCCGGTGCGGCTCCGGTGGCAGCAGGGATCCCAAAGCACTTGAGTGAGGTGAGCTCCTGCAGCTCCCTTGACAAAGTAGGTAACAAAAATAACTATTTCTTTTAAAAAACATATACCCAAATGGCCTAACAGTGTGGCACAGCAAGAAGCCTGGGAAGTGGATAATAAAACCTGAGAGGTGTGAGGCTGGGGGGTGTACGGAGGGGGTGTGCGTGTGTGAAGTCAGGCTCTGCCACGGCATGAAAAGCCTTTCTCTTCTGTGTCTGGAGGGTCTGAAGTGCTCTTACACAGAAGGACTTCACTGAAGTTACTGTACTGACACCAGTGGAATACAAGTGTGTGAGCGAGGAGAACAAGGCCCATAAAAACAGCAGCCTAGTCAAGTGAATTTAAGACAGATGCCTGCCTTGTACCTGGTGTGCCTCCTGTTTGTCATCCTCCTGCCTGTGGCTTCAGCTCTGTGCTGAGATTCAGTCCTATCAGTAGGAAGGCCCTGCTGGCTATTTAACAGATACAGAATTACTTGTAGCCAAAAGAAACCATAAATAGTAGAATCATTTCATATGCTACGAGAGCTTGGAGTTGTTTATTACCTTTATCTACACTCTCGCCCCCCTTTTCTTTCACAAGACTAAAGAAGTAAATAAAAGTAGCTTCTCTTGATATGCTAGTCAGGTTTTATCTCTGTTAGAGACATGTTGTGCTCACTGCAAGCTGCAGGTGGGTCGAAATGCAGGTGCTTTGGGGAAATCAAACCTCCTGCCAGCACAAGAACCCCGTTGAAACCTCACACCAGCACTGTGAGGCCCGAAGTGACCACTTCCAGCACATCCCTACGATCAGAGCAGCTCCTGCCAGAGACAGGCAGCATTTTTTCAGGCCATGCCTCTTGGTCTTTGGGAGGAAAGGAGCAGACATGAGACACCCCAGGGGTTTGGCCATGAGCACTGGGAGATAAGGGCAAGGGATCAGCCTGGGGAGCCACACGGTGAACTGCTGGGAGGAAACACAGGCAAGGCTCTTGGCAGAACAGGTCCTGGCTCCTGGCAGGGGGGGGCCGGGCAGAGGGTGGCCAGCCAGCCCCATTGCTGGCCAGCGAGGCCCGGCAGCGGTGTGGGGACGGGCGAGTGAGCTGAGGGGCCTGGGCAGCCGCTGGGACAGATGGGGCTGGCTCAGCTGTTGGAGATGTGGCTTCTGCTTTCTAAGCATGTGGGCTGTATGCAGTGATAAAATGCCACTCACCATATTTCAGGGAAATTCTTTTCCATTGGAAAATGGAAGTCTGTTAAATTGTCTGTGTGCAAACAGTTGATTTTTGATGGAATATTCCACTGAGAAACCTGAAAAGGTATTTCATTGACTTGGAACTTGTTGGGTTTGGTCTAGATTTAGTTTTAGCCTCACCCGGGCCGTTGGCACTTCCATTTCCAGGGGCACGTTGTTGGCCTGGCTGAGGCTGACTCATCTCCTGTGTTTGGAGCTTGATGGAAGGGGAGTACATGGCGCAGAAGCTGTGGGGAAGAATGGGACCACGATTCCTGCAAAGGCCAATAATACCTCAGCTGCAGGCAAGGATTAATGTCAAAGCAAGATCTTATTAGAGAAAAAAATTCTAATTTAAACTTCTCTGAATATTTGCTCATTTAATTTTTTTTGCCTTCTCTCCTTCCCATATAATGGGAACCCAGAGTAATGACAAAATAGCAGAACTTTGGGGAACTGCAGTAGTGATTGTTTGGAGGGGGTTGGTTTTAAAAGCTTTACCGTTCATGCCTTTCTTATGCTAAGGTTTTCAAATAGAAATATACACACACTTTAACAACAAAAGGCTATAATGACTGCATTGTCACCAGATAAAACTGTACTAAAAATAAATAAATGCTGCAGTTTAACATGATTCAATAGGCTGGGTCCTTATTATTCCTCTACCATTCAAAGGAAGACTCAATTTCAGCATAATATCTCTGGATATCTCTGTAGCATCCCTCATCCGCCTAGCGCTTCTTTCAAAGTTTCTGTCTGCTCACGAATGCAGAGGGTTAAGAAAAAAACACAGGCACGAGTGTTGTGGTCACTGATGCATATTTTTAAGTGGTAGGACATAGTGAGGAATCTTGGTTTAAGTGTAATAAAAGTGAGGTCCCGATTTGTTAATGAGGAGCATTGTCTGCTGCAGACACTAATTTCACTACAGGGTGCAGTCTTCAAACTTTTCATTCTAATTAGAATGCATTTCCATATTCTTTATCAATTTCTTCTCTTACTGAAATCTTCTCAAACGACCTTTTTTTTTCTTCACTTATGACTCATCCAAAGATTTTTATTTTTCCCAAAACAATCATTCAGATGCCACTGCGTTTTTCCAGTAAACACGTTCAAAAATAAATGACCTTGCCAGCTCATGCCTACACAGTGGGAGAAGGGCATTAGCAGTGCAGAGGCAGCTACTAATAATACACAGGAAAATTAAGTATGGGAGAAGATCGTCTTCTTCTAATTCCTTGAGCATTTAATTTCCAAATGCCCTGCAGTGGAATGTGTCTTGAGCAGGAGCTTAATGGCTACCAATGGAGTTCCAGCAGTGGGAAAACAAGTCCCAACAGAACAAGGGGCATTTTGTGCACAGAGGAAAATAGGTTATCTGCTAAGAAGGAAATTTCTTCTTTCCTTCAGCCCTCCACAGCTGTGTCCAGCTCCAATTTTTATAATAAAGTAAATTATTAACTCAAGTTGACGGATTGGTTGGTGTTAGTAATAGGCTTTCAAAATGATTAGTGATATATACTCATTACCCAAATTAAAAAGCCATATTAAAAATAAGGAGAGGAAATGTAGCAGCATTATCAAAGTAATAATTTCTATTTAGTGCATATCTTTCCTGAACTTTGGCAAATGTTGAATTATGCAAGACAAACACTAATCTGAAAGCATTCTAATTAATGATGGTATTTCTCTGCTATCAAATTGAAACCAACACATTCAGAGTGCATCTGACTTAAATGTTACTGCAAGTTCTGCACAGATTGAGGAAGACTGTTATGTGTTTTAAAACATTATACTGATATCCAAGTTACCAGGCTTGAGCTATATTCTTCCCGTGCAGAATAATTATGAATGGGAAAGACTTCTATAACTCAAAGTTCACCCAAACATTTGTTTTCTTACTCAGTACTTCAACCATCTCAGGAAAACAAAACAAAACAAAAAAGCAGAGATAAGTATCTTGACATCAATTAATCACAGTGCTTTGTTATCCAGGGTGTGCTATAGTTTTCACCAACTAACAGAATCAAACAGTTGCTTTCACTTTAAAGATGGCTTATAGATGAAAACACATTTACAAAACTCATTCAGAATAAAACAATAATCAGGCAGCTAATTAAGCACATTGTAAGTACTGAGCTTTTGTGTTAAAGACCTGTCCAGGCTGTAACATCATTTTTACTTTGTTATTATATGCAGAAAGCTAATAAAAATATAATTTTGAAAAAAAATCACATTAGTGATTTGCGAGAGTGAATGTAGATGTCAAAAATGCTAATCTAGAGAAGCTGTCAGGAGTTTAAATAGATTTTTCACTGACTTGCTGTTCTTAATTATAGCTCAGCACCCTGTACAGGTTAAAAATGCCGGGTTCCTTCGAAACAAACTATGAGCTCCTTACCATCTCGTCAAATTCTCCTTCTCTTCCTTTCAAATGGATCAATCAGATGCCAACACATAAAATTTTTCATTTCCATCTTTTCTTAAGCTTCCTTATCCACTGCAATTATATTTTTACCCAAACCTATCCTGAAGGGGATAGAAGAGATTTCATGGAAGAGGCATAATTGGCAATTGAGCTTGCTCTTTCGTGGGCTTCTTTATGAGGAAAGATAGCGGGTTATGTTGTAGAAATTCAGCACTTAAATTAGGGGGTATGCTGGCTACTTAGTTAAATAATCTAGAATAATCAGGTCAGGAGGGAATAGCACATAGCTTTCACTTAATGTTTTGTATTAATTTTTCAGATAATGTAATTCTACCTACTATCTAAGCATTCGAGAGCGCATCAGAAAAAGAGCTGCAAACCGGAGGATTGACAAGGTGCTAATCCAATCCTCTGTCTGTCACAGGGTGCCATGTAAAAGGGATCCTTTGTTCTTTAAGAGCTGATTGAGTTCCATTAGTATCCATATTCAGAGCCCTGGGCACAATATTAATGCTAATACCGTTGTTACGGAGATGGAAAACCGTTAAGAATGAACAATAATCAGCTCACAATATCATTGGACATATTCATGCAGCTTGTAGTGTGGTGAGATCCGATAGCTCTAAACCTTTCTAAAGAGAAAACGAAAATCCAATTAACATCTTCTGTGTAAACCTCCTCGGCTACTTTCACTGGAGATGACCTTGGGCAGCTGTGTTGCAATTTTGCCAAAACTTCAATTATGTCTTTAATTCAGCAGCGTTGCTGGGTTTTGCCCAAACAGAAGGCCTGCCTCGGCTGCCCGCCCCTCACGCTGGGTAATAGTTGCTCACACAAGTTGCCTCAGCAGCCACTGGCATGTTCTGCGCCGAGCTGTAACACAGATGGGCAGCAACCAGGCTTCGGGCTTTACAAGTCCATGGGGATGTTCAAGTCAATCAGCAAGGAAGTTCGTTTTCTCTACCTCTCTCACCTCCAGTCCAAATCCCAACTCTCAGATGTGCTCTGCCACCATGACTTGGGCAGTGTCCCCGACGTGGCTGCTCTAGGGCCGATGGCTGGTGAGACCTGGTGAGTGGCTAATTGCTTCCTGCTGCTGAAACATGCAGCAAGAGGAGGAGATGCTTCACTTCAGCCCAAGGGGAACAGCAGAGCCAGGCCTTGTAGCCCAGTTCCCTGCACTCAGGATCACCCAGGCTATGTTCAAAAGAAAATCTACTCCTTTAGAAAAAAGGTTCCTTTCAATCAGTTCAATTTTGGCCTAGAAAAACTCTGGTTATAAGCAAAATTTAGCCTGATAGGACAAAAAAATAAAGGACTATTTTTCTTTGGCGCAGGGGATGAATTTACCTACATTAAGTGCTCAAGGTAGGGTGAGGAAGTAACTGCTGTGAAGGAACTCACAAAGGTCTTATTTTTCAAGTATTTTACTGTACTGTCCACTTGATACTTTTCATTAAGCCAGAAAGTAAACACAAATTTTCACAGCCTGTCCTCCATCTCTCTTTTTTTTTTTTTTTGACAATCAGCCTAGCAGGTATTGCAGGACATTGAGCACTCATCCTGGTGGCCACATGGCCCCAGACTTCCACTAGGCAACATCATCTCTAGCAAGGTCTGGTCCTAATCACCATGAGTAGGACTCTTGAAGGAGGGAGGATCTTGAAGGGAAGAAGTGCATTCATTTCCAGCCAGCACGGACAACTTCTGTCCATAAAGCTTTTCCCTCTTGTGACTGTACAATTCACAGTGAAAGAGGTGAGAGTTCCTGACTGTGCTAATGCCACTGAGATGTTCAACATGAATTGCAAGTTGTATTCAGCCTGAAACTTTGCTACAGCTGCTGTCAACACCACAAGTGAAGGATCACAAAATATAAAGCATTTTGAGCTCTTTTCATTTCTTTTTCATTACACCAGGACGAGACTGCCTTATCTCAAACACACTTTCACGTCTGCACTCTATAATGGAGAAACAGCACTACATACAGGTCCCCAAAAGTAAACACCAAACTCTGCAAATCTTGTGTATAAGTAGGAAAATTCTTCTGGATTTGGATTTAATTCCCCCCCCAGCTGTTACTGGTTGATTTGACTGTCATCTATGATGCTTCTGTGGAAAGATTTTCTAAGTGTTGGAAAGGGAAAATCAGAAGTACAAGCTAATATCTTGTTACAGCAGTCATATTCAAAGAAGAAAATAACAAAGCAGAACTGCTGACAGCACTATGGTTGTTACACTTCCTCCTTAAATAAAAACAGGTCAGGATTACCCTGTGCTTTGGAGGGTCTCTCTTGGGAAGGACCAGCACAGACCTTGCACCTGATGGACACAAACATCTTCTGAGCACTTGCATCTTTTGCTGGACAGCCAGATATACATTGAGCTGAATACTGGCTGTGACTTTAGATGGAAAAGAAACCAGTTTCCCCTTAAATATCCCCAGCCCAAGATCAACAAAACAAAATTCAGTCTCAACTTTATCCTTTTGATTTAATTTCCTAGTGTATTAATTTTGGCTATTCAATCTCATTGATCTATTGAGTCCATCTCAGCTGTGACCTTGATTTGATTGGTTAATTGGCTTAGCAAAGCCTGGATGCATCAGATCTCTAATGTGCTTGCTTGATTCCTGTACGTGCTTGCTTATTCCAAGATCTATAAAAAGTAAACAGAACTTACTTTACATAAAATGGCAGCCAAGCTTAGAAATTCCACGGCAAAGATAATCTCAGGTATATGCCACTTCTAGCATAAAGCAAAATAGCTTAATCTTGCCTCGTTCAGATTTGGAAATATCTGAACATTGACAAGTGCCCTTCAGTAAAACTTTCTAGTTTAACAGATCACTGTCCAGTAACCGCTTGGCTGAGGCATGAGCTCTCATCTACTTCAGATGGCTGCTGTCAGGATTGTTTCCACTGGTAGAAGCAGAGTAGGGAACAGCCGATGGCAACATCTTCTGAAGATGCAGTAAAACTTTCCCAAATGTTTCACTCAGGATCCTAGCATCATTATACCTGACTGAACGAAATCTCTGCTGCTGCTGTGATTTTAAGCATGCCAATGCAATGCACTGACATTTCTGTGTTTGCTTCATTTGCATTTAAACAATCAAGGTTCTTAATTAAAATGCATAAATGAATCATCCACAAAAAGCCCTATCTCCTGTGTTATTTATTTTTTATATTAAACCTTCAATTTGATGGATAAGCACTGTCATTGGTCATTTCTGCTAAAATGATCCCATCAGCAGTGAAATATTTGACAAATCTGATGTTAAATTTTTCATCCCTAGCTTTCAGCACTTGTGGTCCATTAAGATAAATAGTACGTCTCACTTTTGATCTATTCTTTGAAGCTCTCTGGGACTAGCACTGTTAAAGAGGGAGAAGTAGAGGCCAAAAGATGGCTTGAGATCCCAACAGTGTTCTCCTTTTGTCTTTCTTTATGTAGCCCAGCACATCCATGGTAGCAAGAGTCTCCTTCACTTCTCCAGTGTCTTCCATCTGTGATGACTATCACTCCTTTATATATAGTGACAGAAATTGGGGGTTTACTATCAACCAGTTGATGAATCAGAAAGAAATGTGGACTTCCTCCTGAATGAAACCCATTTTCTTTATGCCTTTTATTTTTTTCACCCTGTGACAGTGGTATCTGCAGTCACCACAAAAGCGCCTACTACTTCCAGAAAGCACTACTGTCCAACTGGGCACTGAAATTTAACTTCAACAAAAGTAATTTGTCCCAAAAACTGCATCCTAATACAGGAGAATAAAGCAGAAAACACACTCTGCTGCTAGCTTCTCTCAGAGGATTACTGTAAAACTAGACTAATAACAATGCAGCATTCCTTCAAAAACTGAAATCTTGCTCACATGCTAAGAAGCTGTAAGAGTAACAGCATCATCTGGTGGCTTCTGCCACAAAAAATAGATTAATTGATTTTTTTGTTCTACTTTCATTTAAATTTGTCATCTCTCAGGTGAGGCCAGTTCCTGAAGGAATGTGTGAGAGGAAAAACAGGCAGAAAATTATAAAAATGAGGGAAGGTAGTAATGAAATCCTCAGCTATACTGAAACATTAAACTGCATCTGAATATCTCAGATCTTTTTAAAAGGACTTTTTAAAGAACATTGAAAACCACCATCCTCATTGAAGTCAAGCTTCATTTAAAGCAATGCCAGCTGTGGTTGGGATATTGAAGCATGCATTATGAACAGGAATGATGCTGCTACAGGCTTTGAATGTTAGTTACAGACTGGTGTAAACCTCAACAATATCTTAAAACTTCCTTTCCTCTATTTCTTTTGTAAGTGACAGATCAAATCCTTCCAACTCCTCCTGCATCTTCCTTTTGGAATTCTTATTATTGATCCTCTTAGCTTTTGGAGAGGCAGTATGTAAAAATGAGATGAACATATATTAGTTTGCAAAAGAGTTTGAGCTGTGAACAAGTGGTATTATGATTATGACTGTAAAACAAGCTAATCCACCAAAGCTTACATGTAAAGTTCGTGTAGTAGTAGAGGCTGAATCAGGCTGCCTTAGGTATTAAACCTCCCTGACCTAAACGGGCTGAAGTATTCCCAGAAGCATCCAAGGTCCCCAGTAAGAAGTTTACCACAATCCAGGTGAAGCAGAAGGGTCACACTAGCCTATGGGACCTAAAGTCTTCAGGATTAGTTGTTGCAAAAGCTTATTAACAAGGCAAGGAAATGAAAATTATTCCTTCTGGCTTTATTGGTGCACAATGTCTGTTTTACATTCATACAGTTTCTGTCCTATCCTTGGCAGTTGTCTTCTTTGTTGTATTCTTACAAAGAGAGAAATATCAAAACATTAATTTAAGCTGTCACAATGCAAAGGGCTGACAGTCATATAAAGAATTATCATTATGGCAGAGAATGGAGACAAGTTAACGAAGGAAAATTAAAGTGACTAGCTAAACAGAACCAAACTTCTTGAAAAATCTAGGATATTGCCATGACAATCCAAATTGCTCCAACTTTTTGTGTTTTTCAGCACTTTCTTACACAGTCTATTACTAGCCTGATGGGGAAAAGAAAGAAAAGAAATCACTTCATATATATGCTACTTTTAGTGAAATATGTATTTCAAAAGAGAAGATTCATCCTGTACAAGTTTGTGCAATAAGATAAATTGCAACTAACCTCAATCTCTGTAATTTTCCATAATTGTAGAGGTCAAACTGACCAAGATTACAGCCTGCCTAAGCCTTTTTACTAATGCATGCCGTAGAGAAATGTTTCTTTGTCCTCTTCAGAGCTTTTTTTGGATAACAAGAATGATTCCTTTCTAGCAAACAGTAAGATTCCTGCAGGTGGTGGGTCAGGGTCTCAAAAAGCTTTGTATATTTCTAAGAATCATTATAATTATTCACAAATAAGATAAGGAAGCAAGTGGTTAAAAGAAGAAAAATAACTGCTTTGCTCATGTTATGCTTTTCAATAATAGCTCTGGGAACATTTCACTATGGCTCTGAAGAAAGTGAGAGTACGAGAGTCTCAAGCTGCATGTTGATGCCTTGCAAGCCAGACCACAGCAGCCTGAGTAACTTGCTTTCTCCTGTGAAGTAAACCGACAGATTCTTTGTCATCAGACCAGTTTTCATCGGGGAGCACAATGCTTAGTCTTGTGCTCTCCCCTCTCATCACACGCTACCCAGGTAAGAGGTGGGTGCTAAGAATGTAATGCAAAGAGCTGGTGAAACTCCACATCCTATCTTCCACACCCATGTCCACTGCCTTCTAGCTATAGTATCTGCAGTGCAAATTAAGTCCGTTAGCATTGCAGCGGCTAACTGATCAGACTGCTAATGAAGCGTGAGTCCGCAAGATTGCTTTACATAGTCAAAATTTATAATTAATTCTCATATACATAAGCAATCATTGAGTTAGTTCAGCTAGCACATGAAAACACCAAAGGCTGAGCAAATCGGTCTTCCCAAGGTAGATGAATGAGAGGCTTACACTGACTAATGCCAACAGGACAGAGGCACAAAACTCCCTGTGGATGTAAGGACATAAGATCCTTTCCACTTGCTCATCATCCTTATGTGCCTTTAAGCACTGTAATCCTAGAATTAGAAAAGCACCACAGTAGGTAGCCTTGAGGTTGTGTGTATATTCAGTAGCAGTAGGCACTCAATTCAATAAACACCAAGACCAACTTGCCAGCATTGTCAGCCAGAGCTGTCTGCCCAAAGCCTGGTGTATCCTCACAGGGCTGGACTCTGCACAGTGAAGTCACACCTAAAACATCTACACAAATAAAAACATTAAAAAAAAAAAAAAAAGAAAAAAAAAAGAGGGAAGGACCACAAATCACTACTATTCTCCAAATAAATCAGATTTACATTATGACTTGGGAAAGCAGACAAGAAAACAGATAAGTAATAAATGTGAATTGCTGCAGTCTCACCAACTGAAGCTTCTGCTTTGTAACTGTAACAATTATTTTTTATGATTGTGATCTCAAAGATATTAAGTTCTGCTAAGATGTATTTTCAAATCACTTTGATTACTATCTGTGAATAGTGTGAATGTGTTTAAGAGTTTCTGCATACTCACTTTGGCCCTCTGACCCCTCTTTGCCGTGTCCTGGAACTGCTGGCAGAACATTAGGCACTTTAGACACTCCTACTTGAAGCATTCAGACAGTCCTGGAATTATTTGGGTTACACAAATGGAGAGTTTTTGTATAAGCTGGCCTTTCACTGATCTCAGGTCTCTTACAACTGACTTCACTATTCACATTTCTCTCTCTCTTTCTATCATTTTTCGATCAGATATGTTTTAGTGCGATGAAGAATTTGACCATTTACTATTGTGTTCAAAGCAATAAGCCTACTAGACCAAGCATTCAAGGTAATTTCATTTTTGCAATAGGAGGTATAATTGAAGAATCATATTTTCAGTGTAAGACACTATCTAAAACTAGACCCTGGTATGAGCCCTGGTCAACTATATACAATCCTCTTTAATATGGCCTTTGATAGTACTCATTTAGCACTCAAGTGTGAAGCCTCAAAAAGGGCACTGAATGAAATTAGTTTCCTGAAGAACTGGAATAGGGATAGAAGTCTCTAAATTGAAGACAATCTTAAAATCTCAACTGCTTTGAAACAGCACATTAATCCACAATGAAAATGTTTGCATAGCATTTAAAAAATACAAACAGGATTAACAAAGAACTTTTCAAGGACAAGATATATTTGATTTGTTTTTAAGACTGAACGGAAAGTTCAGTGTCTTAACTTTTTTTTGTAAAGAGGTTTAGAGAGAGAAACTATGACTAGATGAGGGAAAAAACCACCCCCCTCCTTTCCCCTAAACACCAATTTAAATATTGCCAGTTTTATTTAGTAACCATATATCACCACTGTAAATTGAAATCTAACTTCCTGATGTAGCATGATTGGCAATAGGTCTGTAACAACTGCACACGCAATCACTCTTTTCAGCCACTGTTGTAAGGCAGCCTGAGTCTGTAAGAGCTTCCTGCACGAAGATCAATGACAAGAAACTTAACTGGCCTAAGGAGCAGGATCTCTGAGGAAGTACTTTTGGATCTTTTCAGCCATGTGGCTCTCCAGCCTATAAGGGGAAGCACCCAGCTCACCAACTTAAAGAACTTTGTGCCAAGGGACATCACTTTCAGGGCAGGGGGTCATCCCTTCTATCTCAGGCACCCATTATGATAGGATAAACTGGCTCCTCTTTCTGTTGATTGCAGAAGACGACACAGCAACAAGCTTGGACTAGATAATCAAGCTTCAGAAGTATAAAATTAAACTAGGGGAATCCTACCAGAACATTCTGGGGTCTGGTCTTCAGCTAATCTACATATACCTTGATGATTCCCCTTGATATAATTTGCTGGGCTTCTCCCAGCAAAAATGTTGGCCTTTGTAATATGCACAGTATTAGGGAACCAGAAAGCAATAAGAGATAATCTTCTGTAGAACAGAATACAACAGGTTGCTGAAAGTGAAATAACACCTGCCTCGGCTGTGCCTCTATGAAGACGCTGGTCTTACCTAGACAGCACGTTTCTCCCTCAGGCTTTTCAGCAGCTTCTCATTTCTCCTTCACATTCCCTTTTGGGCTGAGCAGAGCTGTAGCACCAGATCTGAACTTACTATCACTGTTCAAAGAGAGAGAGCAGTGCTGCAAAATGTGACTGAAGGACAAAGACAGACTGGAGTAAAGGTGAGCCTCAGGAAGACGAAACAGAACATCATCTACAAATTGTCATATCTGAAGGGTATGGGCTTAAGAAAGCTCATACTCCTTCAGAAGAAACCATCTCTCACCCCACACCAGTCTCTGGCTCAAATTTCTACAGCAAGTCAGGACTGGCCTGGTGACCACACTGCTGAATGTGAGATGAAGTCTTCCTGCCCTCTCTGTCCTACTCCTCACTTTTAAACTTGCACATCTGCACACTCATCTCAGCACCTGCACCAGGGGATCCTGTTTCTTAAAGTGAATTTAGAATGAGATGAACAGGGATTGTTTTGGGAGCAAAGAGCAAACCTCTGCTAAGCCTTAAAACCTGTTCTTCGTAGACTTTTTGATTGCTTCAGGGGTGTATCTGCTCACGTGTATGTACTTCTGCAGGAAAAAAAGTGCAGCAAAAATGATTAAACACATGAGGAAAGAGGCTTCCATCTAAAAGGTGATTAAAAAGCCTAGCATTGTTTAGTTTGCAAAACACAAGAGTAAAAGATGATATAACAGAAGCAGGGAGAAGGGGCTATTTATTCTTTTTTTTTTTTTTTTTTCGTAAGAACAAATACACATGGAAAGGTGAAGGAAAAATTCTGAAAACATTTGCACGGTGTATAATCAACCCCGCAACTCATTGCTGCAGGATACTAGGCAATTTTTTTCAGAAGTATTTCTAAATGTCTCAGGCATTACAAATAGCAAGCCTTGGTTACCTAGGTGAAGGAAAAGCAAAACCCAGTCTCCCCAAACCGTAAGGACTGTTAGCCCCTGTCCTTGTGTTTAGATTAGTTAGAGAGGGATGGCATTATTTATTTATCAAGTGCATGATACGGGAGTGCTCACTTCCTTCAAGCAGGAGGTTCTGTGGAAGGTAATTAAAAGGGTCAGCAAATGCAGCTGTATGAAGTCATTGCCAACAGATTTCTCCCAGAATACATAAACTTAGTGATGGTCAGGTGGCTAAGGCTTAGTTATTTTATTCTCAGCTGGTTATTTTCCTCAGTGAACTTCAACTCCAGCTATGTAAGAGCCAAGGCTGTGAATGAAAACAGAATTAAATATACTGGTGTCTTTGGAAAGTTCTTTGCTAATCTTCCTTGTTTCTATGCACTTGTAAATGCCAAGTAAACCTTTCCACTGTGGGGACAGCCTAGCTGGAGTATAAACCAGAAACTGTTGTATGTACCTCCAACGTTACTCCAAGTCAGCAGCGAGCAGAGTCTGAGTTTGAACGGTCCCCTCTGTGTTGACCAGTGCTGAAAGTAGCCCGGGAGAGCGCGGATCCGGGCGCTGAGGCAGCATGGCAGCCCAGTGCCGCGCTGCTGGCACTGCTGGGGCTGCGCTCCCCTCAGCCCGTGCCTCTTCAGTTTGTGCTGTCAGGTCTGGAACACGCTGGAAAGCAGAGAAGGTGCTGCCGCGAACAGAATTAGTACCTGCTTAAAATGTCCATGTATACAGAGAACAAACTGTCTTTTAAACAGAATTTTAAATGCAGCTTTTGGCTTATGAATAGTTTTCTTGCAACTGTCAGGCCATCTGCTGGGAGAGGGGTCTGTACAGTCATGAAAAGGATCTTAAAATATACTCTCCTCATAAACATCTTTTGTTTGGAAAATCCACATGCATCACATAATGCAGTAAATGGCAGCACAGGCTGAACTGAAACATTTTTAAATGCCGAGGATGCAACCTTGGATACAGCTCCCCCCACCCCCTGCCTCCCCTCTATTAATAAGCACACTTAAAACACACACTTAGACACATTCTCTTACAGACGCAGATTGGCAGCACCCACCTGCTGGGAAACATGCTAAGATAACTTCCTTGGGTACATCCAAAATACCAAACTGGGTTGTGGGCAGAAAAGGAACAGGCTTCTGCAAAGCAGCTCTCTTAGAGATTACATCATTCTCCCAGCCAATTTTCTGCCTACACTGCACCATTTTGTATGGGGGGGTGGTGTGTGTGTGAAAAAAAAATAGCATACGCCTGAGTGTACACAATCAAAAAGGCCAAATTAAAGGTGTGCAAACACATCTAATTCCAGCATTTCCCAACTTTTGGGAGCTTAGTTTTTCAGAACTGCTTGGTCCGTAAATATATACAATACATACATATGCACATAAACATTTATTTTGTTTGCATGCTTAGAATATAAAATTGTGTGTATGAGAACAGTGTTATGCTTCCCTTATTTTTTTTTTTCTCCCCTCTTTATTTTCATCATTCTTTGGTCATTTTTTGTTTACTCGCTTGTTGTTATTCTAATATAAGTTCAAATACACAAAATGCTAATTTTCTTTTACATAAAAATGTAATAAAACTTTCTGGCTTTCTTTATAAACAAATTTCAGCAGGAATGTTGATGGGATGCTGTATAACAAGTAAAGAAGAAATACTGTTTAATTATCTTCCATATAAAATCCAATAAAACGTTCTGGCTTTTCTTATTTTTCTGTACTGGGGATTAACATCAGCGTCTTTGTGATGAGAAATCTGCATTCATGGCTTCTCTATTTAGATTTAAATAGGAATTATAGTTCTTGGCAGAAAGGGATCTGTCAAATATCACAGCATTTGTGGCAGGTGGTCACTGCATTGCTTAGTACAGGCACTGCCTGCTTAACCATAGCCTGAAGTAAACATCAAAAGTCAATTATTCTCTTTGTAAATATTTTATTTATATTTTGGAGGCTAACAAACATCTTTTCAGTGCTTGGCTGAGACCTTCCTCAGTGGATCAAAATCCTACTGAACTCACATTTGGGTGGTTAAAAATGTGTTTATCAGTCTAGGGATACCAGTGTAGCTACCAGTGTATGTGAGGCTCCATAACACAATCCTCTGCTTGGAAACCTTTAATGACTTGGCTGGGTTGAAGTGGACAGAGCTAAGACTTGTCATGGTTGTTATCATTGCAGCTGCCATTTAGTATGACAATCATGTATTATTTTGCCCAAACCCCTTTCTCCAGTTAAACTGTATTTTGAATATAAATACTGCAAAAGAAAAAGAAAGAAAAAAAAAGTATCTATTTCCTTGGATTTATCATTTGGAGAGTGGGAAAGCAGGAGGTCTGGTTTAACAGCGAGTCAAACGCGTGCACAGAGGCCCTGCAGAGGTAGCTTGAATGCATATTAGGTAGCAAATGTGGCACAAGAGCTAAGCTCTGAGGGTCAAATGCCTTGAAGAAGAGTCTCATTGCAGGGTAAACCTATTAAAATAAAATGACAGTATCTGGCAACACGTATGCACTTATGGCAGAACTTGTCCTGAAACCACTTTGGAGAGGAAAACATCGAAAGATGCTGCAACATGTTTTAGATCCTTATTTGAACCCTGTGGGCCATTAACTAGTCAGATCACTTCATTTAAAAAATGTTATAAAAATAATCAACTACTTCTGCCTACAGAAATATATATTGGATATATTTACATCAAAGAACTGGGATTTTCTTGAGTATTTACTCCCGACATTCAGGAAGCAGGAGGAGTACAAAATGTTAAGGAGAAGTAGAATTCTCCAAGATGGGGCTGTGGGCAATTTTCCCTGTAAGCCTGTTTGGTGGTAAGTTAATTGACTCCCACATTACCGAAACTGCAATGTACTAAAGCACTGGGTGCTCGTTTTCCTTCTCTATTTGACTGGCAAAGGCCATCTGTTCTACCACATCCATCCACAGGCACAGCATCTATTGTTGTCGACAGGATTCACACACACACACACACGTGGATCAAGGCAAGCATGTACCTCTAACTGTTTTGATCCTTAGAACATGGATTTTTCATTTTCTTTGTTTCTTTGTGCTCACCCAGTAATAATACTTGTCATCTGAGAATTCATATTGATCTTGTCATTGCCTTAAAATTGGATGACAATTACTATCTTTGTCAAAATTCGATCTGATGAAATAGCTCCAATTAGGAAGGAAAAAGAAGGAATCCATCACAGCAGGGAGCATCGCATTTGGCTTTAAAGTCGGGAAGCTTCTCTTAAAGGGCTACTGTGGGAAGAAGCAAATGGGAACAAGCATAAGAGAGATTAGGATGTGAGTCTCAAAATCCATAGAAATTAGGTACATATAGTGATGTGAATAGCCATTTAATTTTTGCAGTCCATATCTGTCTGCAAATCTGAGTTGAAGCTCCTCTCACCATAAATGCCAGTAACTGTTGTTTTCCTTTTCTGATCTGGTCAGACACACAGTGGCAGTTGACACCAGCCTTCGTGCATTTTCAAATCCAGTTCTGATCATTAGTATAATTATAATGCATTATAGGGAGTAGATTTGCTGAAGTTCATGAAATGATAACAGCATAAATTACATCACGTTTCCAGATACTGATCTCACCTTGAAACTAAATGTAAAGAGGCACTGGAAGAATTAAAAACAAAAGAGAGAGTGCACTTCCACTACTACTAATATTGGCACTAAAGCAAACAAATGATTCCTGCTAATTACAAATAAAATTGTTCTACTTATAGATTTTTTTGGGTTATAAATCAGCCCTAAAAATTAGTGTGTGCATTTGCATGCCTACAGGGGTGGCTGAATCTTCTTCCAAAACAAGGATGTTTGTTTCATATTGAGTGAATGTTTAATTCAATTAAAAAACCTGTCAGTGTTTTGCTTCCAAGCAGGAAATGAAGTGGCAGATTCACTACTGGTCTGTAATTCTGGTGGGGCCTTACCTGAGAGCTGGAAGATTTATGTTAGTGCTTGGCTCTGCTGAAGGACTGGAAGCCTCCACCCACCCAGCAGAATGATCCCAGCTCAAGGCCCATCTTGTGTGTGTTTCTCTGAATCAGGCCAGTAAATGTTGTTTCCTCACAAATAAAATAAAGTGTGGCAGGAACTGGGCCTTTGGAATCACACAATGATGTGTTTCTGAACATAAGACTACAAAGTTACCTCCCTGAAAAATCACATTTTCTTAACTGCATGGAAGAGCTCCACAAGAGACAGAGGGAACCCAACCAAGCACACCACATTTTAGCACGTGGTTACTTTCTGAGCTAAAAATATAGGATTAGTGTGACACAGAGATGAGTCACCACACCTCAAGCAGCAGCAGGCTCTTTGGTAAAAGAAGGTGTGTGAGCTGGTTCGAACAGGTCTTCCTCTAGCAAGCTGGGTGGACATAATTTCCTTTTCCCAGAAACCTTTCTTCCCCCAGCCCCTGCTCTGCTTTCATTAACTAAACCTACTTACTGACTCTGACCTAGATTTGCAATAGTTCCAGAATGCATCAGAACTGTGTTTCTGGGGAATTGGCTAAAAAATTTAATCCAACCCATTTGAAAATGTTATATGTGAACTGAGCAAACACAGCAATCTGAAAAATATACAAACTCCATGCAATTGTCCTGGACTTGTTTGCAACCCACTGCTATTAATGAGCATCTGGGATGAGTATGGTATCTTATACTATGGTTCTTGTGATCTGTACAATAATGGCTGATTTTAATTGACTTTTGCTTCATATAGCAAATCCCAATTGGAGAAGTTCCAGGATGCTGCTAGTGAAGAACTGTGGGCGGGTGCATGTTTTGAAGTGATGGTAAACATTGTGACATATACTGTGTGTACCACATATTCTCATATGCACATTTTGACTTTTGTTGCCTTGGCTTTCACACAGCATTTCTAACATAGACATTCCTATTTGCCAGTTTGAGGGGAAATCTGTTAATATGTGAATATTGCTCACCAGCATGTACCACCATCGCTGGACTTTCAGTACTTATTTTCTCCCACAAAAGACCCAGTCTTGTGTGCTTGCAGGGGCTCCACAGGACTGTTGCATCTGTCTGAGCAAGACTGGTGGAGCTGGGCAGATGAGGATTGCTGAGAGCTGCTGTGAGAAACCATGACTTTGGGAACTTGTAACTCAGCTCAGTATGATCCACCAATTTTCAATACAAGTAACATTGCCAAGAAGGTCTTGCTCTTTTACTGCCATGAATTCTTTTTTTCCTTTCAAGAGGTGCTGGTAACTAATGCCAAGATTGGCCAAGCGTTTTAGCACTTAAAAGTAGTATGGATATTAAAATAACTTTAAAGGTCTGGGACTAAAAGCCAGATTACCTGTACGATGTATTTTAATAATTAGCCAGTCCTTCTGCTTGAACTGAAATTTATCCTAAATCCACAGCGGCTCTTCGGGAAGCTGGACTCAGACAAAATTTGCCCAGTTGTTTTTAATCTGATGCATTAAAAAGTCCCCCGATACACATCCTGCCCTGCTGGCTGCAGTATCATGTGGCCAATATGAGACTAACAATTTGGGTTTAGGTTCTTTCTAGAAAAACATTTGCATCACATACAGTAAAAGGCTACAAGGTATTTATAGGCACTGAAGCTATGTGCATCCTCTCCCTAGCAATAAGGGACCCAGAGCACAGGGAAGGTGCTCAGCTGCTGCCCACGTCACTGCCCATGGGCTCCAGACATGTAGCCAGACAGCCTCTGATACCATCGCAGTAGCTTCTCAACCACTGCTGAAATTATTTTTTTTTTTAAAGGGAGAGGGGAAAAAAAAGATACATTTTTTCTCACTGCAGCAGAGCCACTTCTCACAGATACCACCTGGTTGCAGATGACTGTTAGGCAAGATCCATGCAAGAGGGATTTGTATACGAGTGCAGTGTGAGGAAGCCAGCGCCAGTGCAAAATAGTTGCTCAGATCTGCTGAACTGAACACAATGAAATAAATGCTGGTGAATGGGTGTTTCTGTGAGGTAATACTTCCATCACATCCAATTCTAACTTCTCCAGCAAACTGCCTTGCCAGGAGCCTTCTTTGTATTGCAGGAAGCCATCTGTGATGGTAACTAAAATGAGAACAGCACAGGATTCACTATGAAATGCTCATCAGAATTACTCCCCTCAAGCGTGAGCTCTGTGGTTCCCACGTTGCCAGAAGCAGCATCTCTCTGAAGATGAGGAAAGCAGTATCACCACAAGCCCCAGAAATACCCCAAATGAATGTTGTGCCTTTTACCTGCTGCCTTTCACAGGAGATCCATACAATCTCCACAGGCTGATGGTCCTTGGCTGGGACCATTAATGGATATGGAGATGGTGGGTGGGATGAAGGATCATTTTGAAGATGTTATCTAAAGCCTTGGTTTCAGGCTTTTTAACATATCTCCTAGCAGAAAGTGCTGATTGTTTTCATTGATCTCTGTTGCTTCTGGTTTAATTTTTCTTTCTCTATCTCCAAGTCTCTATCTTCAGTCTTTTTCTTTGCCAAACTATTAACTTGTTGCTGGATAATCACGGGTTTGTGTTTCAGATAGCTTCCTATTTTGGCCATCTTTCCATCCTATTTCCACGTCTATTTTGTTTGTGAATTTTGCCCTGTTGTGCAGTGGCAAGTGGCTATCTGCTAACACCAATATTACTCCTTGAGAATTCTTTTTCCTTGCATCATCAAGGGTTTAAGTGGAAAGCCTTCAGCACAGTGCAAATTTCACTCCTGAGAATATCCATCTTTTGAGGTAGCTGATTTTAATTAAAGAATACTCTCTCTCCCTCTCTCTCTCTGGATTATACTTTAATTTCAGTCTCTATCACAACAGTAGATACTTCTTAGATAAAATGTATTTTCATCTCTTTTCATCCATGATTATCTGCAGTTCTTAAACACTTGGGGTCAGGAGCTGGTCCCCAGTTGATGTAGTTCAGGAATAATTCTATTCAAAGGAATTCATTCAGAATAAAATCAGTGTTAAATTCAAAATAAGGCAAAGTGTTCATAATATTTTGCCCTTATTATATATGTGAGAGTGAAACTCTCAGAAATATCAGTAATAACAATTGTAATAATAAACAATAATCTCTGAAATGTATGGCACCTTTCACCTGAGCATTTTAGACATAAATGCATTAAGCTGCTGTCATAGGAAGAAATGTCATTATCCTAATTTTACACAAGGGAAAAAAAAATAGGTGGCAGGAAGTCAAGAAAGCAGCCAAAAGTCATATAATGAGAACAGTACCTACATCTCCTGATCTCCTGTTTCTAATCCCCTAAGCACAGAGAGAATCTGTTCCCAAGGGATATAAAATAGAGGTCTTGAGAGTTAATAGTTATGAAAGAATCAACACTATTCAAACACAAGTGCAGTTTGAGTTTCTGCCTCCATGATCTTGCCAAATTATGATTGAAATAATATTGGTATCATATCTTAAATTGTTTATGCATGATTAATTTGCACAGTAAAACCATTTCCAGATCTCTCACGGAAGTGGTTGAAGTATAGTCTTGGGCACAGAAAGTCTGGCTACAGATTTAAAGATTTAGTGCTGCAGAGGAGGCTGGAGTGAAACTCTGCCCCTTTGGAATCCAGGGGCAAAACTGCTTATTATGGTAGAACAAGGATCCCAGGGTCCCTGCAGCCATGAGGACCCCCTGCAATCAATCAGTGCTTCTTCACGGGAACCAGAAATATATGGGTGTGCATCTACATACGTGTATATATGTGTGACAGAAGTACAGATGCATATAAACCCACACAGAAATTATGGGATGAGTTCAAGCTGGCAAGATGGGACTGTTCTATTTTCTGTGCACTGAGTGACATGAAGCGAGTTAAGTCATCGCACCAGCCATTACAGATCCTTTTCCCCCCTTTCTTTTGTTTTAATGTCCAGTCCAGCCTATACACAACATAGATACCTATCTGTGCTTGGTCATGCACTTTTGATCTAAACAGAATTAAAGAAAAACATGTAGGGTAAGTGTAGGAATAAAATGTGCCTTGGCAAAGTGCTTTAAACTGCCTTTCTGCCAGTAAGCCATTAATTTGCACTGCTTTGTTTTCTCCAAGCTCAGAATAATTCCCATCTGCCTTGACTCACTATCTAGCACAGAAAGGAAAAGGTCCCTTTTCTGACCATGGATGAAATAGGAAACTTTTTTGTGTAAGTGAAGAATGGGGATTGGAATTCTGGGGTTTCTACTACTGAGACCTAAAATAACTTGAGGTCCTGCTATTTTAATTAACTTCATTATGACGAGTCTGCCTCTTCTGTTTGTGTATGTTTTTCCAGCTTTTGTGTTCCTGGCTGGCCTATAATACATATGTATTCCCCTTCTTTCCTCTTACTGAAAATGAAGATGCAATCACATCTTTAAACCATCTGGTTTTTAACTTTTTATTTTCCCCCGTTGCATTGATGGGCTTTCTCATTTTTCTATCAGGCTAACAGTTTGGCTCCTGTTTATCTAAGATACATTAACATGCTGTTCCTCTTCTGGGCACTCGGTCAGTCTATTGTATTGTATTGAAATTAAACACCAGGGATTTTTCAATATTATTTTCTTCATCGGCCCCAGGAATATCCTCTACCTTTACAGCCTCTCTTCCTCCTTTTGTTGTTCCAGTGAACATCCTATGACTCTTGCTAAATTTAGACTAATGTCTTATTTTTCTGTCCTCTCCAGATCATTCCCAAGACAAATGATCAGAGCCTGCCTGAGAATGTTCCTGTACCCAGCAAGGAAGCTATTCACATGAGCTCAGGATCTGGCCAGGATTCCCCAAAGGAGGCAGAGGAATCCACAGGGATGCTGATCCATAAAGAGATACTTGGCCTACCCCTGCGGCCTCAGTTCTGCTCCTTTGAGCTTGGGAAAAAAAACCCAGGCATTGGTTGGCTCCCCCATGAAATGAGCAGATAGCTGCAGTGAAGCCCCTTGTGCTGCCACCGCCAGCTCCCAGCACAGCCGGGCGAGGCTGTGCCACGGAGGGCAGCTCTGTAATCCTGAGCCATAGTGGGGAGCTGCGTGTCCCCAGGGAGGCCAGGAAGTTCCAGGTAATCACAGTATGGAACATAATGTGAATTTAGAGTTGTTACCTTACTTTTCTACAGTACCTCCCAAGAGTCTTCTGAAACATTCCATTCTTTAATAAGCAGAGAGTGCTCTGAGATTTTTCTAATGAAAATGATATAAGAGCACACAGTGTTATTATTAAAACCTCTCCCTTTTTCTAGGAACTGCTAAAATACATTTACAGTTTATATCCTTTTTGGTGAGCATTAAACTTTCTAATTTAAAATAATAAAGCCTGGTTTGCTTGCTTTCTTTGCCTTCTATTTCAAGTTTTTGAAATTGTCAGTTTTTTAACTATTCTTATTTTGCTGAGTGATTTTTGGATTTCAATGAAAGTAGCACTGTAGTTACAACACTTTGTGAGATAAGCAAAGAGATTTTTTTTACAGTACAATTATGGAAATTTCAAAGAACCTTATAAATATCCTGCTATTTGCATATATGAGATAAGCATATTTTAGTAATGGTTATGACAGGCTAGCAAGGAAAATGTGTGGGACAGCTATATAGCAAATACATGCAAACATAGACACAGCGAGGGGGTGTGCATGCACTTTCCCAGAGCAGCCCGTGCTTGGCAGGCGTGGGATCCCCGGGGAACACATGGGGTTCCCCAAGGAGAGGGGCCACCCCTATCCTAAGACTCAGTTTCCCCACTTGCAGATGCAAGATTAGCATGATTTTTCTAACATAACACAGCAGTGAGTTAGGTCCAGATGGTGTGTGCTAGATAAGAGTTAATATGCCAGCTTTTAGCTTTGTTTCCACTTAACAGGGTACAAAGGCTCCCTGGTTTCACTGGGACCTTGGGGTACAGCTGGGTCATATCTTGGCCGTCCAGGCTCTGGGCTGGGTGCCACGGGGACACTGGTGGCCTGCCGGAGGCCATCACACCTTCTTTAGAGCCTCTCCAATGCACGTTGCTGCTGCAGGGCATGGAGGCAGCCTGTCCAGCTGCACAGCAGCCTGATGGTCCCTCCAGGCTGCCCGAAAGACTAACACAGCCCCAAGTTTCCTTGAAAAACCCACAGGGTAGCTAAGGTTGGCTTGGCCTTCTTCACAGGCCCGAGTTGCCACTCACAACGCAATGGGAATGCAGCCGTAGCTGCCTGAAGTTTTCGAGGGGCTTTCTGAACTGAACCAGTCTGCGTATGCTTTGATTCTTTTGTATGCGTTTGTATTTTTAAGTTGGAAATTGCTCTTCTAGTTATGCTTGAGAGCTACTAGGAAGCTCAGAGAATTAGGGTGGCAATTTCCTCAGCCCTTTGTTCAAAAGGAAGAGTCCACACACAAAAAAATATGCTGCCATATCAGCTGCATAAATACCATAAATTGCTGTCAAACAAAAAGACGGATTTAACCAAAAGCAACTCCAAACAACCAACCCCCTCCACACACGCTTTTCTGGACCCATTAGAACTGCAGGTTTCAATTCTTTGGATCTCCCAGCCATCTGCTTGGCCCTTGAAAGAGTCCTTGAGAAATCGAAAAATGAAAACCACTTACTTTCTAAAAACTAATCTTGGCTTCCTGGTGCCTTGCTTTCAGGGGAGTTCCACTCGAGGCTTGATTTCTCTAAGTGCAGATACTTGGTATGTCCTGAACAATTAGATGCCTTTGAAGATGTTGAAAGCTAGACATAAAAAAGCCAAATCAATCAGGAGTCTTGTTTGACAACTGACACTATTTCTAATGCAAAAAAACCCCCAACCACCACCAAACAAAATAATAAGAAAAAAATTTAAAATACCCAAAACAACAACAACAAAAAAAGGAAACCCATTAACAGAAAAATCTACCAAACAAAACCTTGTGTCTCCAGGTTTTAAAACAGACATTTTTCCTACAAGTTTTTCATTAGCCTGTCTAGAAAAAAAAATTACTGAGGCACACGTCCATCTTTTTCTTCCCCTGCTGAGACGGATGACCTTTACCAGAAGCAACGTCTCCTGGCTTGTGCAGCACAGAGAGGGACCCTCAGAGGGGTGCTCGGGGGTTGCTAATGGATTTCCTTCAGCTCCTGGTGCCTGCAAATGCTCCTCTCCCACCACTTAATTGGGAGATGAGATGGCAGCAGCACCCAGCCCTTGCAGGCTCTCCAGAGCCCATCAACATAGCCTCTGGGCAGAAGAGGAGTGCCAGCGTGAGGAGCCTGAAGGCAGCGAGCAGGACTGTGAGCTGCCCAAACTGTAGGCAATTACATCATAATTTTTTCCCAAGCTCTCACAGAAACCTGTCCCTTCTATAACAGAGACAGGAAGGATTGCAAGCAATCACTGCCTCCCAAGCAGTTGATATTCACAAGAAAAATAGAAGAGCAAGGTAAGGGGCAGTTTTGCCTCGTCAGCTAATGATCCTTGACTCTTTTACTTTGTGTTTTTGGTAGCAACCACAGAGAGGTCACACATGAAACTGTGGAAGTGTGAGGTGCCTTTATTAAATATATCAATGGAGTTTATTAAATGGAACTCACGGTACTGGGTAGTGTAAGCCACCGCTGGATGGGCTCGGGGTCACACAGGCCTCCTGCCTTGATGTCACTGGCTCTTGGATTAATACCATGAGCTCACAGCGTGGGCCTGATTAGAAGGCTGGGTCCCAGTTGATTTTACCTCTGCCCTCTGCTAAGTCTTTGTTTGCAACGTGAGCAACAAGCTTTTCAGCTCATCACCAAGGTGCCACGTTCAGAGCCCGGGCAGGTCACTTGGGTCTTTTACCACCTCTGGCAGATGTGGGGTTTAAAATTCCCGTCCGGCAGGAGGAGGGCGCAGAGGTGGAATCATTATCTCCTATTGTCCGATTGATTGTTTGGGCTCTGGAAAAGTCTTCTTTTTTGAAGATTTTTTGCTTTTCTTTCTTTCTTTAATCTCCCCCCCCGCCCTTTTCTTCTCATTTTCAGCCTGCACCAGGAGGGCAGAACAGAAAAGGCTGCTGAAAGACTTTTTTAGCTTGCTTTCTCTCAAGGGATTCTAGCTCATGGCAGAAGAAACTAGTCTCTCTGACAGGAAAAAGCAGTAAGTTAGAGACCGTCCACCATAGCAAAGCAGTTTTCCTGTTTGGAACCCCTGGATTGCTTGCAAAGGCTGGGGGGGGCAAAGATGTAGAGCAAAGAGAAGCTGAGGCTGCATTGAGGGGAGAGGAAATATTTAATTCAGAGGAATGCAGATGGGAGAAAGATTCAGCATGATGGTGATCACTGCATGATTAGAGGTGACAGGAACAATACTGCATGGATATGTCTACACTACTTCTTAGCAGCACGCTGGCCTCTCAGGAAGAGGGATGTCTCTTGTTAAATACAATACTTTTAAAATAAACTGGATGGGACTTTGTAAAATGGAGGGAAGAGCAAAGGAAACCAAACATGAGGACATTGTCAAACAGTCAGGTGAGACTACCTTCCTCTAACAGCCACAGCAAAGCGTGGCTAGCTCCAGAAAAGTGGGACTACTGCAGCCTTAAGCCACGCCTGCACACATCCAGTTTAAAGCCCTTGACAGAGCTTTAAACGAGATTGGAAGGGGGAGGAGGATGTATCCAGGCTAGCTAGAGACAACCCTGGGTCTCGTATCCCAGCATTTGTGGGGCAGTGTGCTGCCATTTTTGAGAACCAGAAGGCCTTCCACCCCTCAAGGGTGAAAACTACGTGCTCAACCCCCTCTCTGAAATGCTTATACACCAATGCACACAGCATGGGGAACAATCAAGAGGAGCAGGAGATCTGTGCTCGGTCGCAGGGCCGTGATCTCAGTGCAGTTGCTGAGAC
>VWZY01006119.1:663380-690883 GCA_013399075.1 Chloroceryle aenea | reverse complement strand
GACCACCAAGCCAGGACGAGGATGTTAATGAGACCTTCTACAGGCAGCTGGAAGTAGCTTTGAGATCACATGCCCTGGTGATCATGGGTGACTTAAATCATCCTGATATTTTCTGGAAAGGCCACACAGCAAGGCACAATCAGTCTAGAAGACTCTTACTGTGCATTGATGATAACTTTCTGATGCAGGTGGTGGAAGAGCCAGTGAAGAAGGGTGTACTGCTGGACACACTGTATTAACAAAGAAGGTCTGGCTGGGGATGTGAAGGCTGGGGACAGCTTTGGCTGTAGTGATCATGACATAGTAGAGTTTAGTATCACACAAGGAGGAAGCAAAGCAATAAATAAGATTGCAACCCTGGACTTCAGGAGGAATAACTTTGTCCTCTTCAAAGACCTACTGAGAGGGGACCTTATTAATGTTTAAAAAACATCTGAATGGTAGGTGTCGAGTAGAAGGGACCAGTCTCTTTTCAGTGGTGCTCAGAGATAGGACAAGGGACAACAGGCACAAACCGGGACACAGCAAGTTCCACCTCAACAGGAGGAAAAACTTATTTACTGTGAGAATGATGGGAGCCTTGAACAGGGTGCCCAGAAAGGTTGTGGAGTCTCCTCCTCTGGAGACTTTCAAAATGCACCTGGATATGTTTCTGCGTGGCTTGCCCTGGATGATCCTGTTCTGGCAAGATGGGTTGGGCTCCATCGTCTCCACAGGTCCCTTCCAACCCCTACCATTCTATGATTCTATGATTCAGTTCTGGATGATCATGGAACCTGGGCTTCTCAGAGATACAGATTAGAGAGCTCTGTCTGCAGGCCATGCTGCTGTCCAGGATCTAGTGTATCAAGGCCTGCACAATGGACCCACACTGACTGCATAAAGGGCTTTGCTCAGGCAGAGAGGGTACAAACTAGCAAGGCGGCACAGCAACTATCTCAGGCAGCATCTCTCACAGCTCTACTTCCACTCCTTTTCTCCCAACTGCAAAACACAGGTAACACCATGGTTCATTCAGACCTTGCCCTGGCAGAGTAGCCAGAACAGAAAGAACCCAACACTATTCAATCAGCTGTTCCCATCTTCCATAACATCGATGCCCAACAGAAAAGTTGGAAGAGCTACTCTCACAAACCACAGCAAATCCATGTTCCTGTGTTGATCTGGGTCTGATGACCAGTTAACACTCACTCCTTTATGTGATTCTGAAAAATAAAGACAACTTTTCATATAGCTTCGTCTTTTTCTCCTCTTGAAGGCTTTGGCTCTGATTGATGAAACTGCCTCACACTGTCAGAACTTACCTGAACTAATAAACAATGGAAATGACTTTATCTGTGCTAGTGCCAGTTCCATTCCACCTACAGCCCAGGTTGTGTTTCTTTCCAGGAAACCCATGATGTACTACCTGACCTCTTACTTGCCATTTTTCATGTTGATTATTTACTATTTTCTACTTTTTATCTAGTCTATGAATATTTTACCCTAATTGATCAGCTATTTCTTGATTATTCTGCTGCAGTTGTTTGTCAAATCCTTTTATCCATTAATCTGTGAGACCTTTCAGCTTCTATTCATCTGATATAGAAGTTTTTAACCACTGATGCTGTCAGTCACATCTCACTTCATGTCATGGTCTTAAAAGGAATATAATCACGTTTGCCTGTAGTCATTAGTGGAGCCATTGAAATGGCAACACCACATCCTATTTTTTTTCTGTTCACCTGCAATAACTTCCTTAAAAAGACAAATTTTTCATATCCTGAGGTTTGTGGGTATTCCTCTATATGTAGTTGCTGCTTTATACCTAGCTGGGCAAAGGACTTGTTCAGTGAAATGAAATCCTTCACCCTTGTTTGCTCATACTGCTGGGACACACACCTGACAATGCAGCTGGGATTTCTGCTGAGACCTGTCCCACTACCTCTTGGTCTTTACAGACTAGAGCAAATCTTGTGTGAGCCTTATCCTATGGAAACTTGAACCACCTGTAAAGCAGATTTCTGGCTTATGCCGATGTCTTTTGACAGAGACAATTAAACCTGCACAGGCCACTGCACATCAGAAGGTTGCAATATCTAACACTCATGTTCAGTACCCTCTACCACTAAGGTATGGAGGTGCTTGGGTTATGTGTCATTTTCCAGGTCTAACTCCCCAAGACATTAACATGGGGGGCCATTTTGTCAACCTAGAGCTAAATATGTACCATCATATGCTTTATTGAACATGATATATTTCACAGAAGCTTGACTGGTGTGTTGTGCCATTGGCCTTCCTCCAATGATGCAATTCATTTTTTTTTTGATTTGCAGACTACAGATACTTATTCCTTTTGTCATGGAGTTGTGGTGTCAATAAGATTTGAGGTGCACAGACAATAGTCTGTAACACAGCATCTTTCTTTCATGCCAAATTGGCACTTCCTTCCTGGCTAACAGGGCAAAACCACACATGAAGAGGTTTCCTGGTTCCAGATAGCTCACCACTGCAGCCTGGGCTAAGGCTGACTCCTGCTCAACCAAGCCGCCTGCTTTTCTGCACCCTGCTCACACTGCCTAGTTTTCTCTAAAAGCTTAGCTGGAGGACGACTCACTTCAGTGAACATCAGAATAAAATCCTGCATACAATTAAATATGCCTTACAGTGCTCCTAGCTAGGCAGAGCGGTAGGGCTGGGTAGCTTCTGAATTAATTCCACTCTCTGTTTATCAGGAGTCTGTCCTTCAATACCTAGTATTGCTCCTAAATATTTTACCTCTTGTTGCACTAATTGAACCTTTTGTCTGTCGACTTTCAATCCTTTCTCCTGGATTGCAGCCAAAACTTCCTGTCTGCTGGCAGACTCATTCTTCAGAATTCCCCCAGTTCAGGTGTGAACCACAGATGAGGTTGTGTGTGTCCTGGACCTGCAGGCTAACGTCTCCCACATTTGCATGATGCGTATATGACAAATCATGGGAGCTTGTGAAATCCTTGAGGAACTCATGTGAAGCAATTTTGTTTTCCCTGAAATGTAAACCCAAACTTCTACCCATATTTCTCTGCTAAAGGGCTAAAGAAAAAATGAGTTTGCTAGATCTATGACTGAAAACCACTTAGCTCCTTGTACTATCACAGTCGTAATTTCTGGCATTTTAACAAGACGACGTGATGTTTACAGAGTTAGAGCATTTAATGCCCCGAAATCCACAGTCAGGTTCATCCTTCTATCTCCCTTTAATACCAGCCATACAGGGGAATTACACACACTGGGTCATTGCACTGGCACTCCTTGATGCACCAGGCTATTAATAGTGGACAACAATCCTTTTTGGGCTTCGCTTGGGTACTTACATCGTTTCTGTAGTCTTGGATCAAGCCCTGTTATTAAAGCAAAGGCATTAATCTTTCCATACTCCAACTTATCTCAAGCTTATACTTGTGGAAAGGTAACTCACCCTCATCCAGGAGCCTTTACACAAGTACATAATTTTGTATGTAATACGAGTTCTTCTCTTTCTGTATTATCCTTCTACAGTTAGTGAGATCTGAAGTAACCTATTTTGTTTAAGGAAGAGGCTGTTGAAAAGCACATTTTTATCCTGCAAGTGATGCTGAAACAAGAAAATACAACTGCACACTCCAGTATTCAGTTTGCACTGGGAGTGGGTGTAGGAGCAGAGCTCGTATGGTGTACCTTGTGGGCACCCACACACTTTGCAAAACAGTAATTTCAATAGTCACTGAGGCACCAGAATCTAATAACAGTTTGGGTTTGCCAGCATCTTGTTTTTCATTGCTATTGTACAGTTCTGCCAATTTATGCATTAAGACACTAATGGGTTTCACATTCCACCTAGCCCTGTCTTCTCCACGGCTCTCTAGCTACTTCCAAACCCTGTTTCACATTCTACTTCAACTGCCATTTCCAAAACTTATCCTGTCCAGACAAAATATCCTTTGCTTTCCCATGGTCAGAGTGCCACATACTGCAGGCCTGTAAAGTCCCTCTCAAACTCTAGAGCTTTGGGTTGGTTCATCCTCAGGATGCTGATAAGTGAAAGTGACTACACCAGTACCAATTGCTTTAACTAGATTTAATTCCAGTTCCTTTGCTTTCCATAGAATCCTTCCAGACATCCTGGCATGTCCTTCCACCCTTTCCCCTCACTTATTTTAGCAGAGTTCCCGGGTCCTGCAGTCATGCCTATTCCCGAGCACTGCCACTCTGAATCCCTGTTTGTTATCAACAGGACCTCTGTCTCCTGCAGCAATAATGCAGCAGCTATCCCAGGAGTCATCTTCTAGCAATACATGACTCCAGGCCCTCCTCTAATTTTTTTCTTCCAGCTTAGATGCCAAACCAATTCACAATCTTGATGCCCATCAGAACAACCACAGCCTATTCTCTCTCTCCACCGCAGGCGCTCAGAGCTCAGTGTCATGCAGAGTCCAGTCAGTGGGTATTCAGCCAGCTTTAGCTCCAGGGTTTTCATCAGAACTGGTCTAACTGGGCTGTTTGCCTAAAGCCACTACCCACTCCACACAAATATCCCTATTTAAGGTCCCAGTTCCAGCTCAGCCTTGAGTGGTAACCAACTCCATTTAGCACTGAGTCTTTCATTGGTTTCGCTTGCATGCTGGTCCCTGTCTCCCTAAATGAACAATATTCTTTACCATGATGGGATCCTCCTTGCCTCTACCCTTGGAGCTCATTATGCAAAGAAACATAAGTTTCCAGGGTATGGCCTGGGTAAAATGGGATCATTCTAAACGTCTCCATCCCAGTCATAAGGGTCACTGCTCCTCTAGTTTGTAATGCAGTTAATATATCCAGTTTAGCTGACAACTTCTGTTTATTTCTCTCTCTTACTTGCTTACTGGAGTCTTGGAATTCAAGTGTTCCTGTTCACCCTATATGGCAATGATTTGATTTCTATTCCTGCTTCGCTCAGACTCTCACAGCCTCGCTCTTGTGGACTTGACTGCTGGGTTACCACCAATCTCCCACAAGTAAAATGCACTCTGATGATGCATTCAGACACTCCTTTCCCCGCCAGCACAGAGCAGAATAGAAATGGCTTGGCTAATATCTCTTCTACTAAACCAAGTCAGAGAAACTGACAGTAGCTGGTGCTGCCCTTCTGCAGACCTTTTTGGGGCACTTACATGTGGCATGAACATGCTCAAATGCTAAAACCAAAGGAAGACGAAGCCTGAGAGTGGTGAGTCCTTGTTCAGATCCCTGGATGGGAGGTGGCAACTTCTGGTTACCAGTAGGAACTCTGGTGTCTATACACTATCGAATCCTCGATATTTCCTTATGAAGTCTAGTTCCAAAGAAAAACACTCTCGATGAGCTGGTCCAACCTCCTGTTTTCTAAGGTTAGCTCTACAAATACTGCAGTGGGTACACGACTATCATTCTCTACAACTAAATGATCACTCTGTGAAACAGATCTGATCTTCCCACCTAACCTCTGTAACCCTTCTTTGCTCATCCAAACTGCACAGCTCCTTCAAAAACATGCTGCTGAACATCTGAAGCATGCAGAAAATCGGTCTTCCTGCACTTCTGTGGGAGGAAGGACCACATTGCCCTTCCTTGGCTGTCAGACAGGCTCTAGTGGACTGTGGGAAGAAGCAGTTGCCTGTGAGGGCTTGTCTGCCCCATAGTGGTCTTGCAGTTTGGGGCCCCTGACAACTCTGGTCCCCTGCAAGTCTGCAGATGAAAACTGTGATCTGCCATGCTACACCATGACAGCAACGCTGCTCATACAGTAAAGGACTCTGTGATTTGTGGTGCTATAAAAGATGAAAAATTCCATCATTGCCTTTTATATATAATTGAAAACACAATAATTGAGTGCAGTGTCAACTAAAGAAGGCAGGCAGCACCCTTGGAAATACACACACACATTCGCGCGCACACGCGCACAGCCAGCCTCCTACTGCCAGCCAGGCAGTGCTGCGTGACTTGTCTTAATAGAAGGCTTAAAATAAATCAGAATTATTTCCAGATTAGAGAGGGGAAAAAAAAAAAGTCCTGTGAAGATGTTTCAGTCTAAGCACAAAGAATACAAAGAGAGCAGACTGACAGTCAGCACAGCATTTTCTTTCCTCTGGTCCTCTGCTCTCTGCCCTCCTGCTCGCACAGCCTGCATTAACCTTTTTTTTCTGTCTGACACAGGTGAACATGACATTGTGAAGCTGCTGCATCCACACTGGTGTACCTGCGAGCAAGTTACGTGTCTCCCAGACTTTCCATTTTCATTTTCCTGACTGAGATCCCACCCAAGCTCCACAGACCAATGTGGTTCCTTTTGGGACTCAGTTTTAGCAGCTTTAAACACCCATCTACAGCCACAGTATTCAAGATCATAAGCTCTATTCCTCCTGGTATCATCTGACCAGACCTCAACCCCATGGGAGTCAAACCCCACGGCCACGTCACCCAGCAGAGTTCACAGTGGGGGATCAGGAATACATGGGAGCATTGTCTGTATCATTGCCAACTCAAGGGTCCCAAAGGCATCACAAAGTCTGATGGAGCTGGTGCTCCCAGCCCTGTTTGATGCACACTGCTGGCATTTCAGAGCACTATGAAAGTCTTCTCCAGTGGTGGGGGATCCACTGCAGGCAATTCACTAATTTCAGTGTCGAAGGACATGGGGATCTTACATGATTTCCTTGATGCTTTCATGAGGATCCAAGTGTGGAATACATGCTGCATGGCAGTACCTAGCACAGCACATGAGTAACAGAGCACTGAAGGAGATGGGAAGGATGAAGGGAGAGGGACAAAGTCTGAAAGAAAAGCAAAAACTCCTCTCCAAACCCCACCAACACCCCCTTCCCACTTCAACTATTTACATTAGGAAATTTTTCATTTTTGACTGCTCTAATGTGCCATTTTGCTTACCTGAGCTGCTTTTAGGGCAAATTATAGAAACAGGCCAGTTTACTTCACTCTCAATTTTAGACAGTTTCACTTTCAGCTTCTTCTGCACAAAAAACATGCTACAATTTGGGGGTTGCAAAGGCTGCAGGGAAATATTGATTTCCTCACAATAACACTAAAACAGTTCGACCCAACATTTTCTGAAGGCTTTTACAAAACATACATTTTGAGGGACAAGTCTGACTTGACAGACTTCTTTTAAAGCTGCAGTAGAGCTGTTATTTACTATTTTTTTAATACTGAAAGAGAACTGTTGATGCTAGAAATTTCTTTTACTCAGGTAAATACCTCTGAAGTTTCAGCTTATTTGGCTATGTGAAAAGCTGCACTGTAATGCAGGAAAATTTCTAATTATTCAGCTAATTAAAAAAGTCTTAATTATAATAAAGAATAATTAATTTCTTTTGATACTTACAACTCAGACACTCCCTGGCATACCTCAGGGGTCCTGAAGTCTTAGCGAATGTAACAATGGGAATTGCTTCTTAGGAAAGCCAGGTTTCTCTCTAAGGCTTTTCTCAGCTTGGCAATAGTTCTGTATACGAGAATAGAGACTGATGGCCAATAGTATAGCTGGAGATTCCTGAGACATCAGATCTCAAGTGTAGAAGGTCATATGCCACCTCTACTATCAAAAGAGTTCCAAAAAAAGACACCAAAGTATCACGAACTGCGATAGTACTAATGCACTACTGCACTACACGAACTGCAGCTCATCTCATCTTGCCATCACAGTCCCAATCGCAGCCCCCTGTGGGGTACCTCTGGATTAGGAACTCCAGAGCCAGCCTTTCTTTAAACCCCTCTGTCCTATGGTCTCATCACAGACTTCCAGTCTATTCATGCCTTGTGAAACTGCTCTGTGTCATCCAGCCAACTGACACTCCAGGAGCAGGGCTGCTCCTCTACCACACACTACCAGCTTTAATGTACCTTCTGCCAGAGCTGCACTGACAGGGGCACTGGGGATCACAATGAACCCCTGCAGGGATGAGTAGCTGGGATGGACACACAAGGTCAGGAGACACCAAGATAGGAAGGAGGCTTATGTTTCCACTCAGAGCCATTGCAGTGACCTTATTCCTCATTTTACAGCATTTGCCTCAACTACAGAGCCCTGATGAATTTAATTGAAGGAAACAGATCTTAGCTTCTGTCCTCCCCATCTTATTTATCCCAGTGAGCTGGGTGGCAACTGCTGTCACCACCTGCTCTGATGTTCTGCCACTTAGTTGCTCCTCTGACAGAAGAACAGTTCATCAATGGGATTTATTTGCACCCTCATACTTCACATCCAAAAGCATATGGAATGTCAAGTTGTTTTGGGTTTTTTTTGTTGTTATTGGCGGGTAAAGCTAACAGACAGCCTAAAGACAGCTGGGAATCACTAGATACACTCAGATGTTACAAACTTTGAGAGTAAAGGGTGGGAGAAGGCAGTGTAGGGCCCCTGGGTCTGCCAAGAAAGGAGTTATTTCTTGGGACATTTGCATTTTTTCCAAAGCTAGCTGACAGAAAGGACTTTATTTGGTGAAGAACTCCAAACAATTGCTCCGTGAGATCAGTATCATTGAACATATTAACTACAGCATTCAATACACCTTTGTTCGTATGTCTTCTCCCTTTCCAGATCCAAATAACAGTGTAAAGCAGCCACCGGGAAGTGTGGCATGCTCCAGGAGTGCCTGCTGATATGAAGACAACAAATACCAAAGGTTCATGCTACGCTGACTCTTTTCTTCCAAAAAGCATTTTAAAATGGTAGATTTCTGAAAGCTTTTGAGGCTTTTAGGTACAGCATCTTGGCCTTAGACTTTGTGATGTTTTTAGCAATACCTCTATCTTTCTATGTTTCTTGCAGCTGTCATGGTTTAACCTCTGCCAGCAGCTAACCACTACGCAGCTGACTGCTCACTGCTTCCACCCACCCCCCCTGTGTGTGGGAAGGTAAATCATGAGGAATGAAAAAGGTGAGACCCCAGGGGTTAAGATAACAATCAGCTGTCATGGTGTTTAATAAAACAACAGAAAGAGAGAAGAAAACAACAGTACTAATGATAGTACTAACAAAATGATAGACAAAGTGAGTGATAGGTTTTACCTACACCAAAGACACCACTTTCCCTGCTCCAGCCACACTAAAGCAACATGTTCAAACAAGCTGAAAAAAAAGACCCTCCTGCCTTGAGCCAGCCCTCCCCTTACCCAGGGACAGGACTATCAAATCCCCATTGGCTGGTTCGGTTGTTTATCCCGGCTGTGGTCCCTCCCATCTGCTGGGGCCAGCAGCTGCTGGTGATAATTAACCCAAACCAAACCCAGGAGAGCAACAGATCATGTAATAGGATCCTTTTCCACCCCTTCATTCTCTTGAAGGCTTCTGGAGGTCAAGGCAGGATAATAATACAACACACAGCCATGCATATTGATGGGGGCTCAGTAGAATTGGTACTTAATATTACTCATAGAGAACAGTATGTTTACCCCATTTATGCTCCTGGTGGAACACTGATTCCCAGAGAAAGCAATTGTGCCATCTTATTTCTTGCCCAAGGCTCTAAATCTCCTCTCCACCCATTCATGTGTCATAGATAACAGCTGCATTTACATCCCGTCAGTCACACCCTGCTGCACAAGAAGGCGAAGCCACTTTACACAGGTTAGTTAGTAATGCAAGATCCTTTCCCAGAACAGTAAACTTCTTTCTGACATCTTTGATGGCAAAATAGGAAAAGGAAAATTCAATTACATTTCAAACCCTAATAAGATTCACTTATCTTTCCCCTTTTTCTATTTTTAAAATATACCTGCATTTGCTACTTTTACTGGATCTTCTCCCTCTTAAAATTCAGTAAACCTTGTGTGCATCCTCACTCATCTCCTTCTCTGTGAAGAATTAGAAAGAATTAATAAGCTGGGATATTTGAATAAAATCCTTTTTATTTCATGGCCTGATTTTACTTCCATAAACTCTGCATTTATAGCAACCTCATAAATTACCAACGTATATGGAAAATAAATACTCCCTGTCTCTCCTACTAAGCCAGCAGACTTAGCAAACACATCTTTCAAAATCACAGGAAAAGGAAAGGATATTTTCTTTTCGACTCATTCAACTGGAAATACAATTTTGAGAAAAGCAAAGCAGTGTTTCCCTTTCACCGTTTCCATTTCATTTGGGCTGATAAATACCTCTGGGAGGTTGCATTTCTGGTTTCACATCTTCCCAGTTGCCTGTCTTTCTCTCTTTCCTTCTATCTCTTTCTCTATCTTCCCCTCTTTTTCAATTGGCTTAAAAATCAGCTGCTGGGTGTTGGCTGTCAGCGGGATGGTTGGTATATGACCTGTCTGCAGCAGGAGAGGACTGGTTTCCTTCAGACAGGCACTGAGAAGTCGTTTGACTATCCTCACTGATGACACTAACCAAAGGATGTTCCAGAGATGTCAAATCCTGTGGTTAGGTAGACAGCCAGATGTGAACGATAGGACTTTATTACAAACAGTCCCATCCAATAAAAGCATGTTAAGACTTCGAAAGAAAAGAAAGCCACTGTGAATTCATGTCCTTCTTTGTGCTTCTTCTGGCAGCAAGGCACTGAATTAGTGTGAAAATTGAGCAAAAATTAATCTTTGCCTCATAATCCATTATTTAAAAGGGAATGCTCACTCACTATAAATTTCAAGTCACTGCTATAGCAAAGTCATTCTGAAATCTCTAAGTTTGCCATAGGGGAAAAATAGCAACATAAGACTAGGTCTTGAGATTTACCAGAGTGCCAGACTCTTAATCTGCTTACTGTATTTACCATTTGTAATTTTGCGTTGCAGTTAGAGCCTCCCCAAGGTCACCCCAAACATCTAAAAGCTCTTAACCATCTGCCTCTGAGTCCTAAAAATTAACATGGAGATGGAGAGAGAAAGACTGACTGGCTCGTTAGGGTCACTCTCATTTACCAGAAAAGAAAACACTTTTACCAGCTGCACCAGGACAGAGTCCTGCAAAGTCACAGCAGCAAACCAAAAGCCTTGGGTCCTCACAGCTAAGCCCATGGCCACACCAGACTTCTGTAAATAGAGCGTCTGGTTGCACACTCCCTGCTGACAGCCATACGGAAATGATGGACAAGCTGGGATCACTCACACCAGCTTCACCAGCACGTACGTCTGCTAACCCCAAATCCTGCAGCAAGTAGAGATGGGGGACTTGGGACTTCTTCTGCCATAGCTTGAGCAGTCATCATGTGAGAGGGCCTCAGGTACAGAGTTTGTTTAGTCAGGCTTTACCTTCAGCACAGTTGTCACTTTAACTGCAAGTTCTTAGTCTGTAGCATGTTTAAAATTAGTGGAGTTGTGTAGGAGACAAACTACACGATCATGTTTGTCATACAACTGCCTGCTGCCCTCCAGCTTTTCATGTGATTTTAGAGAGCAGGAATAAGGTTGAGAGGGTAAATCAATCCGAGAAACAGTCTTGTGGCTACGGGAACCAATCCCAGATCTTTAAGAAGGCTTGAACCAGATCACTGAGTCTCCCTGCATCTGCTTTCCCTTCCTGAAACACGGCAGTAAACCACACTTCTCGCTTATGTATGTAGATTGTGATGCTGTTTGGTCTCCTGCTAGCTGCCTTGTGACCTGGGAAGCCAGCCTCTGCTGGGGTCTGTAAGATTCACCGTAGCATAACAATGCTACTAACACCGAAATACATATGTTACTGAGCATGACACACAGACACACAAATCTGGTTCCTGCCATGACTCAAGAAAGGACTAGCAGGGAAATTCGTATTTTGTTTCTGCTTTTAGGAAAAAAGAGAAGGAAACTTAACAAACAATAATGGTAGACTATAAAACAGCAATAAAAAGAATGGAGATTAAACTGCAGCATGCAGGCACTTTAAAAGAAAAAAATAGCAAAGAAGTCTGAGTTTGTTTCTGTTGGGTCGGAAAAACAAATCTGGGACAAAAGAAAAACCACAGGCTTCCTAAAAAAAGATATTATGGAAGCAAAAGACTGATGAATACTTTCAGAATGTGTTAACTTTTAAACAGCTTGAATATTCAAATTGGAATAAAAATATTCCTTCAATTAAAAATTATTAAAATTAGCTCAAAGTATTTTTTTGGTGTGCGCACTGCAAGAATTTAATAGGATCTAGTACTCAGCAAAGCTTTGAAGCAAAAATAACGTCTCAGGAGCTCATTACGCATTAAATCCTATCAAAAAGCAGGATTCCACTATGAAATTAACACAATTTGCAAATCATTATTGCCGGCTACTCCTTCTCCTCCTCTTTTGGTCACTTTTAACTTGAATCTGTGATGCTGTCAAAAGCACCACCACCCAAAACCACTCACAGAAAAATAGGCATTGTATCCTGAAGCACGGTGAGCTGTGAGCAGCACGGTACAGTGGTCACACAGAACAATATACACAGGAGGAGCTGTCAGGAAAGCCGAGATAAAGAAAGTGAAGTGAAGTGAAGTGAACCAAGGGATGTGGATCAAAATCTTGTTTGGGAACTTTTTATACGGTAGGAAATTTTGAACCTTGTGCCTTTCTGGGCTTCTCTAAATGTATTGGTGAAGTTTTCAGTTTTCAGCCCGAGTCTTAACATGGCTGAATTAATTGGTTATTTTACAGGACATGTTTGCTCACAAGTATTCATGAAATATGAATCACTGGCCTTTTAATGAAATGCTGGTTCTTGTTTCCTCTTGTCTGAATCGGAGGAGGAGAAAAAAAGGCCGATCAATAGAGTCTGAAACAGCTCTAGCTCATTAAAATTCTAGGCTGTCAATACAGTATATGTCTATCACTTTGGAGGCTACTGAAGTGTTGGTGGTAATGGCACTTTACTACTGTATTTGTTAAAGTACTTGTGGAGTCTGCTGAAACTTAGCAGGTGTCGGCTGCCTTCAGTGTTTCCAGGGGCCAAAAGGAGGTGACAATTAAGGGAGAGTCATCAGTCTTCCTAACTGTGCTCAGCTCATGTGAAATCCAATGTAGTTGAGTTAGGGGATTCGTCTCCACAGAGCCCAGCTGTTATTTTTAATGCAGTATGTGGAATATTAAACTGTTTATCTTGTTATTGAAGCCATAAGAAGGCTCTTTCATGTCATCATTTCTATTTTATTTTGTTTAGAGTCCTTCATTAACTTTTCATATGAAAGATCTGTAATTTACATCTTCAAAGAACTTTCAAAATGTAAGTTTTAGGGACGACAAGTGCTGTATATCTGCAGTTCTATTCTGATGGCAAAGTCAAATTGCAAAAATACCATCAAGAATGTTTCTTCCTTTTCTTTTTTATTTATGATTAAAACACAGGGGATTTCTCTGAGGAAAAAAAAGAATTATTCTGACTTGATACTCATCAGCACAAACAGAAGGCTAAACCAGTCTGGCCTCTGAAAGGCTAAAGAAGGCTTTACGATCTCTGGTCCAGGGCAAAAAGCCCTAAATGAATTAAAGGCATTTTAAGACCAGGAATGTTCTGCATAAAAGTATCAGTTTTGGTTTGCAATCCTAATTCTGAGCCATCAACCCCCCAAACCAACCCCCTCAAGCCTGGAGGGGGTTTTGGTTTTCCATGTTAGGTCAGGGAACATGGCCTCCTATTTGGACACTTGGGAGGAGAGAAAAACCCTGGCCAGTGTTAAGATTAATTTCTCAGTTATACTGTTCAGTCCTGATAAGAAGTGCAGCTTGAAAGATCATTTTACTAGGACATTTTTGGCAGCAGCCATATAGGGTTCAGAAGCTGTACACCAAATCCTTGCCCCAAAGAAGTCAGCACCAACATCATGACCTCATGAAAAAGTTTTTATTTCTTCATCTAAGGGCAACAGTCTCCCTCTCAGGTCAAGTCCCTTATTATAAATTAAGTCGATCAATCCCCAAGATTGCTGAAGCATCCAGATTCACACTGTGATGGTAAAGCAATTAAAAGCTCAGCCCTAAACAAATTAGATTTTGTATGTTTGGTTTTACAAATGCCCAGAAAAGGGTCAGATCTTTTATCACTGTTGTCAGTGGGGAGGGAGAGAATCCATCAAGTCACACAGAACTAATTTACACTACTTAGTGAAAAAAATTTGAGCTATAAATGGTAATCCAGGTAGAAAGATTGCTTTCACTAAAGAAATGCACCAGACTCTAGAAGCCTGACAGATCGCCTATTGGTACTAGCTGAGGAATCAAAAGAATTAGGGACACACTGGAGAAGAGGGACCTCTAGTAATGACTGGAAAAGCACTGGAATCTGGCGTTGTCTGGCCATGTTTGTATCTCTTATCTCACGGTGGTATTTTGGTTTTGTGCTCTTGAGCTATACTCTGGGGATCACTTCAGTGCACAACTCTGCTTGGTGGAGGCAGATGTGCTCACTTGGCATCTTCTCTGGGTGGTTCTCAGTTCCGTTACTCCTCCGTGTGATATTGTCCTGCTGTCTCTCTTGCCTATCAAGCACTGAGACGAAAACAGCATCACGCCGAGATGGGGCGGTATTGATGGAGAAGGCAAGGCTGGGTAATTCTGACAAGACTTGGAGACTGTCTCCAGCCCTGGGTGATGGAGATGCTAATGCATGGCTGGGTTAAATTTCTCCTGAAATTCTCCCAGCAAGTCCACCCAGGCTTAAGAGTGCAAACTGCTCAGAGTAGGGACTATCATTCACTGTGCCTTCACTCATCAAGGCACATGCCTAATGCCTTATCTTTAATGAAAGTCTCCGCATGTTCCTGTACTATAAATAATAATTTAAATATTGTATGTCTGAGCTCCAGTGGCTGAAGTTGAAGTGATCATTTTGGAAAGATGGAACAGCTCTCATCTAAAAATACGTATCTGAAAAAAACTATTCTGGAAGACGCAAGACTTATAAATTGATAAATGGGTTGAAGCTGGGATGGAGACTGTGATGAGAGGAAAAATTCGTCTCTCAGAAGGAAGGAAATTAAAGAAAAGCAAGAACTGTTCCAAGACTTTTATTGTTTAAAATTAAGGATTTGAGGCATAGCTATGTAACAACTGGGAAACTGGCATTCTGAAAATGCTGACCTAGATGAGGAGTTTTTGAGTCCAAAAAAACGTCATTAAGGAGACTTTCCACTTAACAAAAATAAGCAGGAGAAATGGAAATATTTTTTCATGGAAATGTAACTTTGTAGGAGATTAGAGAAGCATGACAGAAACTCAAAATGAGGATTCAAGAGGAAGCATATCTCAGACAGCTAAGTAGCTTTGATCCTAATTGATAGGAAGCACAGATACAATTACTTTCTTGCCAGTGTCCTCCGTATGAGCAACACAGTCAGACACCAACTTGCAGAGTGCAAGAGTTGGTGCCTTCACTGGGCTCATGCTGGATTTCTGCTGCCACGCACACACTGCTGCCACGAGTGTCAGGCACTGCAAGAACAGCTTTGTGACTGAGACTGTGGGGTTGTGCAAAATTATACACTTTTCATAAATAATTCGGTCATAAACAGTATTTTTACCTTAAAATTACTTTTTTAAATAGGAAAAATGTAATATTTCACATGTTTTTCTGAGACTAAATAGCACTGAGTAAGAATAGCACACACAGTGTATTTCATTTAACAATCCAGTAAAATTCTATGACTTTTTGTTTTTCACATTCCATGAAAAGAGTGGAAAACGTTTCATTTTCATTTGAATTTTATCACTTCGTTAATACAAAAGACATGTACTTCTAAGCATGACCTACCAGGGGTCTTCAAATTTTGTAGCACAGGGACCAAATTAATTGCTTTATTAATTGTGATGATAAAACCAGAGTTTGACTTCCTACTTCTGAAAACCTATTTCTCTGAGAGCCTTTAAAATATAAACACATGAACACTCTGAGGTGAATGTACCCAGTGATACTGGCACTCCAGAGGGTGAAACCAGAGGGAGATTGAAGGGTAAAGATGACAAGAACACACCATGGGGCACAGTAGAACATGGAGCAGAATCCACTTCTGTGGTCATAATGAATGGCCAACTTTTGTTTTCAGGAGCAAAACAACCACCCCCCAGTCTTACTTGAAACCAATTACATAGATGGAGGAGATATTCATAGTGTGGTGAGTTCTTTGACAGAGATTCATTTGAAGCACACAGAAATCAGTGAGAAGCTATAGTACTGCAATAGATTTTGCTTTAGCCCTAAAAACTTACAGCACCCACCAAAATGTTGATGAAACTTGGAACGTCATTGGGGTGGTGAGCAAAACCTGCAGAAGACCATTTTATTGACTCAGAAATCCTACACTAGCAAATGGAGAGAATGAGTGAGCTCAAACAGCTTAAGCTGAACTAGGGAGATAGAAAATTAATTGCTGTGTTGGCATTAAGGTAGAGAGAGCTGAGCACTTGTGGGAAGGGTTAAAAGTCTGCATTTAGCCTGGACTGCAGTTCAAGGCAGGCGACTTTTATGCTGACAGAATGAAGGCTGGAGAGGGAAAAGAAGTCTGATTGATAGGAAAGAATCAAGCTAGTGAAAGTGAATAATAGAGGAGCAGACAGTAATTGTTGAAGGAGATTTGATAAACTGTTTCAGAGCAAGACAGGGAGCAGAGAGTCAAATATTGTGCTGCCACAAAAGCCAAAAGTCAGAAAAAAAAAATAGAGTAAAAGCGATGCATTTTTTTACCCTCTCAGAAAACACCTAACAGAGGCCACATGAGAAAAAAAATCAATAGAGCTTATTTAAGGTGTTAAAAATTATTTTTAAAAAAAATAAATTATTCTGCTCAATTTAATTGGTGAATCAGCAAAATCTATCATACAATACTTGAGACTGGAGTGGAAGATTATGAAATGAAGCACAGGAAGGACCAGGGTTCCCATAGGAGCCCTTTGTAAGGAGAAGGGCTGAGAAAGAAAGATTGGGAAGGTTGGAGCAAGAACTTTATACCATGCTCTAAAACCATGAACAAAAAGTCACCCTTGAGGAGATCAGAAAATAGTGAAGAAAGGGGTGATAAGATACTATAGCTAAATGGGCACAGACTGAACAGGAAAAAGTACCTGTTATCTGGATGCTCTGGCAGGAGGAACCAAGGAGGAGAGACTGGTTTGCTGGATGCTATGACTGCCAGGGACCATCTCTGGTTGATGGAAGCTGCTACAAATGTGGCAGCAGGGCTGGAAGGGCAGAAGGGTGTATCAACACTGTCTTCTTGCCATGGGGCTGGTAACTGAGGAAACAATGAAGACCTAAGCTGTCTAGATTCTGAAGGCTGAAGTCAGAAACAGTGCTGATTTTTTTCAATTAGCTCAAAAGTTGTTTAACCTATTGTTTGTACCCATTCTGCAAGCTCTTCTGAGAAAGAACATGAAACAAAGAGCTTGCTCCACAGTCTCAAAGGTCTGGGTCTCCAGCACAGACATGTGTATTCCCATCTCCAGAGCTTACGTGCTCATGCTCCAAGAAAGCAGCCTGTGGGGTTGAGCCCAAAGTCTGTCATTATATATGACTGCATTTGCATTTTCCCTATTGCTGGATCGCAGTCCAGAACTGTGGATGGCCTGCAGGTCCAGACATCATCCTAGTGGTCTGGCGCTGAATGGGGATTGCCGAGGCTCCCTTTGAAGGACCATTGTTGGCCTTCCCAACCACCCTGAACTCCCTGTGTCCACAGATTAGACAAGATCTTAGAGTTGGAATGAGCTCAAATGTAAAATATTGCAGTTGGCCCCTTCCCAGAGAAAGCTGAATCTCTTTACGGCTGGCTGTAAAGCTAAGCAAGGCTGTCCTGCTTTCTCTCCCATCCCAAATGCTTACTGCTGAAAAGGCCCAGATCCCATTGAGCCCCGGCTAATCCCATGCCTTGACAAAGGTAGAACAATACTAGCAAGGAACACAGGATTAAGAAAGAGCTGTTTCTTCCTTTAGAGTACAGATTTCCTTTAAAAGGAGAAAATCAACTGCCAGAAGTACCTCAGGACTGTAGCAGAACGGCACACTGGGGGAACGCATGCAGGAGCCTCACACCTCCCAGCACCCATGAAACACAAGCAAGGGTAAAAGCAGTCACAGATTCAAGCTTGCCTCTTCTCAGTTTGACTGGCCTAAGGGAGACCACAGCAGGATTTAAAAGAATAATAAAAACAATCAGCCTATGGGAGTAATTTTTAATAAAAATACTCATCTCAGGTGGAAGCTCTGGCCAGTACCTGGCTGTGCGGAGGCTCCCAGGGGGGCAGCGGCTGCAGCTCTGTAATCAAAAGGAGCTGTGGTAGGGACACAGGAGAGTACAAGGTCAGGGCTGTAAGAGCCTAGGACAGGCGGGCAGGGGGGACCTGTGGTCTTAGCCACAAGTACACGGTGTGGGAATAAAGGCTGCTGGTTTCAGTGGGGTAACACTTCAAGTGTGTGAGGGGGCTGATAAAAGCACCAATGGCACACAGACACTAATGACGGCATGAACTGCATGGCAGGGCTTTTTTGTAAGGACTGCTTAATGAACTCTACTTTTAGATACATCAAGTGAAATATGTAAAACATTCACTATAAAGGTGAACCTCTGAGAGACCAGGAATAGACATCACTGGGGAAATAGAGCTACACCTGAGATGGCAAAACTGCACAAAGGGGCCATCAGATAGCCTGCTGCTGCCTTGCTGGGCTTACCCCAACAAGGAGGAACACCAAGTCCATGCCAGTGACATATATGCCACAGTGGGAGAATCATATCACTTCTCTGTCTCACTTTGCCAGTCTAATAATGGATCTAATCATATTTACTCACCTTACAATAGCGTAGTAAAATTTAATAGGGTTCTTTGAATTCGTGGACAATACAGACTGTAGAATTGCAAAATTATAACAGACTCTTTCTCAAAGATCCTACAGTGCTTTATCTCACTGAAACTGCCACGGTAACTCACTGCCCAGAAAACCTTTGATAAGAATCTCAGTTGTCTGTTGCACGTCTGCTTCTAAATCAATGGCAACCCTGAGTGCCCGTTATTGTGATCAGACACACCGTTTATGGGATGTGTTTTGATGAGTGCCCTAACAGAGCTCCTGCCAGATCCCTGTCTGTGGGCATTTCAGATTTACATCCTCAAAACACAACTGATGAATTAGTGTGACTCAGGGCTGATGGGCAAAGGAAACTTAAGCGACACAAATGTACAAGCACAAAAATGCTCCCAAACTACTTATCGCATCTAGGGATTGTTGGTTCTTTTCCCTATGCAGGAAAAATTTGCCAAGGAGTTGTAGCAACAGAAAAATATCACAAGTATGAATTCCTCTTTCCAGCTGTTGAATACATCAGGGCAAGCACTGTCCTACCTTTTCAACTTTTTGATGCCTATTTTTTCAGACACTCAACCAGCACATGACAACACCTCCATAGACTTAACCTTCCTTAAAGGAAAATAATGACAAAATGGCAGAAGCAGAAAAACCTGACCCTTTCTGTACAACTCCTGCACTTCTGCAAGTGATGTCAATCAGTTTATTCTTTATTCCTCACACAAAGATGGAAAAAGCACAAATGAAACTTACTTTAACTCTAGAATGAGGAGGATAACCTCCAAGTCTGTAAACTGTTGGGGTTTTTTGAGGGATAGGTTTTCCTATGGTGTTATCCCATTCAAAAGGTGCTGAAAATAGCAAAGATTGCACCACTTGCCTAAAATTCACCAGAAAAGGGGAAGGAGCTCAGTCAGCACAAAGCTGATCCCACCTCTGGGTAAAGAGTGACAACCAGATAAACTCGTTGTCTTGAGAACTGTGTAGCCTGCATAAGATGAGACACAGTGAGCACAGTGGCAGGGGCAAGGGCAGACTGGGAAGGCAGCTACCTCAGCAATCAGAACCTGCTCAAACTCCTACATTTGATACTCTGTGCCAGGAGGGGCAGCGGCGGTGATGGAGAGGGACACTTTCCTCAGGGTTACATCAATAGGCAAGGAAGAGAGGGCTCTTTGCAGGACACAGAATAGACTCTTCAAAGAAACTGTGTTTTCTTCCCACATCAAAGCTGATACTACTCTCCAATGAAATACACTTTGAGATAAACTAGCAAAAAGCTCTATTTAAGATAAAGCAACTAAAGTTTGTTTCAAGTACTTACAGATCTTGAGAAATCTAAAAAGCCACCTTCCTCAATCTCCAGTGCAGCCAGGCAGGTTAATGTGGACAGACCTCTGCAAGGCAGCATGTACAGCGCTGCTGCTCAGCTCACTGGCTGCAGCAGGGCTTTGTCGTGGTCCTCAGAGTCACCCAGGCTCCATCCCAGGCAACAGGACTGCTCGTGGAAATCCTGCTTAGCATGAGCAAAGGGCTGCGGCATCTGGGCCTTGGCCTTCAGCAGAGAGGCTGGCGTAGAGGATTAAAAATCCTGGCTGGCTGAGCTGACAACACCTGCTACTGCGTCCTGATAAGCTGGGCTACACAAGGACAATTATAAATGTCTCCAAGACATGTTAGAATCTGTGTTTTAATTTAATCAGAGAGAACAAAAAAGCACATTAATCACTGCTCTCTTAACAGCAAAGATGTCCAGATATTTGCCAAGATATCAGCATTTTTCCCAAGCATGTCAGGTACAAAAGGACAACAACAACAACAAAAATATAGCCTTACAGGGGTAGGTACAAGGCCAAATTCCACCTCGTGTTAGGCTGAGCTGTTGCCAGCACAGACAGCTGGGGGAAGGGAGAAGCCTGGCAAGGCTGCCAGAAAGGCAAGAGATGAAGGTCTCAGAAAAAGACCTTCAGCTTTGTCCACTACAGAATGACCAAGTGCTTTGACAATCCTTTACACTCACACACCTAACCTCAGAGGACCTTTGCAGTGTTTCCCCTCTGATTCTCCTATATGGCAAAATGAAAATTAACAAGAAAACATTCACAGAAATGACAATTGAACGCTGATGTACCAATCACAGGGCTGATCAAGGAGCCTTCTGATGCGTGATGGAATGATCAAGGAGCTCTCTGATGTCGGAGCTGAGATATGTCCTTTCCTTACCATTCACAGGGGAGAAAAAAGCTCTCATCATAGCAACTTAATTTTTTTTTATTTTTATTTTTTTTCATTCTGTGCTCTGCTTTAATCACTGGTTGCCCCTTTACAGCCCCCACCATTTGGTTTTAATGAGAACCTCTTCAGGTTTTTTCTTGATTCTGCTGATGGGCTTTTACAGGGGAAACAAAGTCTGTAGATGCCTATTTGCCTTGAGCAGATGCATTTAGACTGGGAGCTGAGCTATGTACTCACAGAAAACATACCAGTGAGTTCTGGTGCCCAGGGGCAGCTATGGTGTTGTGTATTAACACCCGAGTGTGAAGCGTCTTGTCAAGTTTTCAGTAAAATAAAGAAGCAAGAGACCTAAACACCATGGAGGTAACACAGCTGAAGAGCCACTTTCCAAAGGAGAATGCTGAAACTCCCATGTTCTAATACCTCATCCAGAAAGGAGCAAGCTCAGCTATTATTTTTAAATCCTAAAAAACAGCTCTGAAAAATGCATTGGTGGGTCCTACAAGAAAGATTCCTTAAGAAATTCTGGTCTATTGTCTCCAAGTTTTAATGTCTGTTCTGCCAACTACAGTGTCATGCTTCTCACAAGACCTGAATGACTTGACCACGTAATGTAAAAACAGGCACCTGCAAAAAATGTCCAGAGTTTAACAGTGTAGGGAAACATCCAGACAGGTTTTTGCTGGATAACTCCCTGTAGGAAGTAAAACTCCTCAAATGGAGCTTCTTATGATATGAGGTTTTCCTTCTTCCTACTGTTATTTTTTCTCTTCTAAATTAATGCATGCAGCTGAGTTTGGAGGAGCAGAGTAGTGAGTAAAGAGCCACCGAGTAATAATCATCTTTCCTAACTGTCAAATGATTGTTTTTTGTAACAAAAAAATGCAGACAATTTATTGACAGAGATACACTGCAGGGGGATGATTTTGCTTTACTTTCATAGGCAAGGAAAGTACACAGAGAAGGTAGATGGATGGACTGGTTTGATCTCAAATGGACAGCAAGTCATAGTGATACGTTCAACTGAGAGGCTCAACTGGATCGACAGCTGTGAACATTTGGCAGGAAGAGATAAGTGATAATGATCTCCATCATGCATTTCTACAGCACCCTTTTATTCCAAACCTCTCCGAACATAACAAGAGGTTCTTTCCTTTTCCCTTCTTACTCTGGGCTACCCTTCATGTGGGGAGAGGGGGAGCAGAGGAGAAGGACTTACCTGTTCAAAACTGCTATCTAGGAAGAAGTGCTGAGTGGCAAATGAAGGTGCAAGAGGCTGTGCTTTGACAGGCACACTTAGATGCTATTCTTGAATCAAGGCCTGGGAGAAGTTCAACTGAAGTCAGTGATACTGTTCATGTGAGAAATGATGAGAAGGATTAGGTATAGCTGGAATGCACTGATACCATAGCATTCCTGAAGAACTTTCCTGAGCCTTGGATTTGGGCATCCCTTGTTGGGGTGGATTTAACAGAATTACTACAGATGTAAATTCTAACAGGCACAAGACCACCCTGTGTCCCCTTCAGGTTGATTTCAGACATTGAACATGTGGGTTTTATTCTTCTGACCATACTCTTGTAGCCTTGAGAAATAATGAACCACCTCCCCAAGAGTTTGTTTGGAGTCACTGCTTTACATGCATCCAGCACACGTGAAGCAGTTCTGCTGTGGCACGTATTAGCACTACCCGAGTTCATCTGACAGAAAGTAGAAAACATCTAAACATCTTTTCCATTTGAAGCCACAAGGGAATTTAAGTAGGAAAAGAAGAAAGTAAAAAAAAAAAAGTTTAAAAAAAAGTGCAGAAAGTACAAAATCTATTTATCTGCAGGATTTCAGCAATTCAAAATATCCTCATCTTATTTAACACATTGTTGTTTTGGTTTTTTTTTGGTTTTTTTTTTTTTTTTTCCCTCTATGGGTTGGTAAATAAATGACTGCTGCTTAGTCATATTCGATCAAATAAGATAATATTGTTTCCATTCCACTTCCTACAAAAATCTGAGGAAAAATAATAAACACAAACAGGTGAGGAACACACTGGAAGCCTGATGAATGATTTTTGCATATTTCTTTTCCTGAAACCTACTTCATGGGAAGTTACCTAAATGGGAATTTATTGGGACAGCCTGTTTCAAAACTGCAGTCAGGTATTTAATGAGAGTATGTGCTCAGAAGCTTGCTTTCCATGTTGTCTGGAAGACTGCATCTTCCGGAGCACAGATGTGCTACTATTCACCTGTTGAATCCCACAGAAATTATTCTTCAGCAGCCCAGATAGTTCTTAGAAGCCACCCATCCAAGTAACCTGGAATAAGCCTCCTTACCTTATGTAAGCTAGCAAAATCATGTTGGAAGGTGGCTGCAGGATGTAGAAAAGCTATGGGAGAAAACATTTCTTTATTAGGAAGGAGACGCATTGTCCATGCAGAACTTTGGTCTCCTTGACCTTTCTTTCTGCACAAAGTGAAACTGGCTGCTCATGAGAAATATCACTGCCATAAGATGAATATGAAATTACTGGGGAGTACAGAACAGTATTTGATCAGTTATTGAAAAGCCTTGTAAAACAAATAAAAAACTACTGTCCAGAGGCTTCTGCAGGTCTGTTTGGACTCCAGTATGTTTGGAGGCTGTGCAGTGGTGTGCCAGCTACTGGCTCACTTCAGTGATGGGCTGGCACACCTTGACAAAGCCTCCAGAGAAGGCAGCTGGGTTCCAGGTTTGTAACTAGACTTCCTAATTTAACCAATTAAATATGGAAGTATGAATTAAAATTTAATTAGTGGATATTAGAAACAGTAGGGAAATGATCTTAGCCATGTCAGGTAAAAGTCTTTATTTTAGAGGTAGATCTTATTGTTCCCCAAAACTACAGGAAGGGAAGAAAACAAAGCAGCTCTTCTGCAAAAGCTGGGGGCAAACAATGGCTAGGACCACTCTGGGTTGCTACAACTTCACAATTTCTTAGGCATGTTAGCCTTCCAGGATGCTGTGTTACCATTGTCACTGTTACCATGTAGCTCTCCTTCATTTGAGAATGTTGCAAGCTTCTGCTCCCCATCATTCAACATGCAGGTATATTCTGGGAGCCAGTCCTCACTCCAACTCCTATTTAAGCACAACTCTCAGGAAATTTCTCAACACAACTATCAGAAAAAACAGGCTCTGTGTTTCCTGCAGGCTCCCCACCTGCAGCACAAGGGTGTTGACAGCAATTGAACAAGGAGCAGCTGTGCTTGCAACAGTCAGTGAGGAACCTGGTCCAAGGATGTCAGAGAGCATCAGAGCTGTCAGCAGGCTCCTGCCAGCACCCTGCCCTTCAAACCCTTGCTTTGTACTTCCTATGTTTTAAGCATATGTCTGTGCATGGCAAAGGAGGAAAAGAGGTGGGAAGATGTGCTTTTTTTTCCTGTTCATACCAGTTATGGATCCACCCGTCTTACAGATGCTACTGGGTCAGCCAAAATATTTCTGATATATCTACATCAGTGTTTTAAAAAGGATTATACCGGTAGTTTCCAAACCATGGGTCACCTGCATGGGAACTCTCCTGAGCAGAGGAACACAGTACCTGCTCCATTCATTTAGCCTGCAATGGAGTATTTAAGAATGGAGGCTAAAGCTTCTCTGGGCTTTTCTCTTGGATTATTCTGATGTTAATACCTAGGCACTGCTAATGAGCAGGGTGAGAACTGCAGCTGCAGGGAAGATGGGAAGGAAAAGGTCAGATGCTCACTCTCATAGCAAAAGCATTTGTCACATGTGGAGCTGAATCTAGAGATAGATGCTGCCTTCAGAATTCCTTAATCTATTTAAGGAGTTCATTACTAAAAGTATCTGTTTCCTGCTTCACCAGGAGCTCACCAATACAAGGGATTTTTGTTCTCTTAGCCTACTGCTTCAACCTCTCCTTACTGGAAAGTAAAACTCATCTGCACACCTTTCAAATATGTTATAAATCTCCTGTTATATTCTTTAACTGGCAGCTCATCATCACCCTCCTCCCACATCACCTGATCCAGTCAGCTTGAAAACTGCTTGCTACCCTGCCATCTGAGGGTCACACACCCTGCCAGAAACCTCCAAGAATAAAGGCATGAGCTTTCCACCCCCAGAAACAGGAGGCCCTTGGCACTGGATAGCAACCCTGATACAAGGGTGGGTTTTGCTGTGAAGAACTGTACTGATCCCTATTTTCTTTTCCAAGTAGTAAGCTCTGTGGATTCTTCAATTCCCACCGCAAATCATCATCCCTGGAGTGTGGAAGAATGGAATAGTGAGCCACCACACTGGTTAGGGAGGTGGAGTACATGATGCACGAGGAGAGGTAAGCAGATCTCATTGCTGTCTTCAGCTGTCTAGTGGCAGGGTGCAGAGAAGTCAGAGCCTGATCCCTGAGGAGGCACAGGTAACAGGATGAGATGCAATGCACAAGAGTTGCAATAAAGGAAATTCTGAGTAGATGTTAGGGGGGAAAAAAAAAAAAAAATTACCAGTCCAGCATGGGAGCGGGTACCCAGTAAGGGTGTGAAATCTCCATCCAAAGAGATATTCAGATCTTGGCTAGACAGGGCCCTGAGCAACCTGATTTAGCTGGCCAGCATTTAGCAGGGGATTTGACCAGATGATTTCCAGAGGTCTCTTTCAATGTACACTGCTCTAGGAGTCCACAGCTTTGTGAGAAGATTCAATACATTCAGGTCATAGGGACGAGCCCAGGCACACAGACCAACTGCTCCATCCTGGTCTTAGCTATTCAACAACACATTAACTAGATCCATTACCTTGATGTAAAGCCTCCCAGAGAAACTGCCCTGTCAGCAGTGAGGGGCCATGGAGCCATTCAGAACTCTTTCTGCAGGAGTGCCATGATTACAGTCATAAGTTTGCAGTAATGATAATGGAGCCAACCATAATACCATTTCCAACTGAGGTAAGCTATGGATTTGTATAAAATACGTATCAAATTATTTCTAGATTTTTTAAGTTCAGAGCCGACAGGAGTTTTTTATTATAATGATTTTGTATTGACATAACAACGACTTTCAGCTAAGCGGTTAGGACTATATATTTCCCTCATGGCCTCCAAAAGCGCTGTAAATTGAAATGTACATTAAAAACAGTCAATCTTTGTTTGCTGGCAACATTGAAGGAGAATTGACTGTATTTTTATTAAAAAAGCTCATATGTTACAGTGACTGGACTACAATGAGAAGGATTCTTAACAAAGTGCTCATTTAAGATTAAAAAAAAAACCAAAAATCTCCATTTGATGCTTCTATAGCTCTAGTCATTTTGCTCAACGGAAGTGTAAAGATGCTTGTTAATATCTTCACAAAAGCAATGAGTTGATGCAAAACACTGGACTAAAGGACCAACGAGGAGAGGTGCGATGATGGACCTTGTATTAACCAACAAAGAAGGTTGGGTTGTGGATGTCATGGTTGGGGGTATTCTTGGCTGTAGCGACCACGATGTTTTAGAGTTTAATATCATTAGGGAAAGAAGCAGAGTAATAAGTAAAATTTCTACCCTGGATTTTAAGAGGGCTAACTTTGTCCTCTTCAGAAATCTACTTAGAAGCATCCTGTGGGCTAGGGCTCTAGAAGGTAGGGGGGCCCAAAGGGCTGGTTAACATTCAAACATTACCTCCTCCATCNCTGTGAGGTGGATTGAAAACTGTCACAACAACAAACTTCAGAGGGTAGGAGTCAGTGACATGGAGTCAGGTCGGAGGCCTGTGTCCAGTGGTGTTCCCCAGGGATCACTACTGGGTCCAGTTTTGTTCAGTATTTTCATCAACGACCTGGACAAGGGGATAGAGTGTAGCTTGAGCAAGTTTGCTGATAATACGAAACTGGGAGAGGTGGCTGACACACCAAACAGCTGTGCAACTATCCAACAAGATCTGGAAATGCTAGAGAGCTGTGTGAAGGTGAACCTCATGAAGTTCAATAAGGACAAGTGTAGAGTCCTGCATCTGGGGAAGAATAACACCTGGCACTGGTACAAGTTAGAGGTCGTCTTGCTGGAAAGCAGCACCACAGAGAGAGACCTTGGAGTCCTAGTGGACAGTAAGTTATCCATGGGACAGCAATGTGCCCTTGAGGCCAGAAAGGCCAATGGCATCTTGGGTTGCATGAAGAAAACTGTGTCCAGCAGATCTAGGGAGGCTCTCCTCCCCCTCTGTTCTGCCCTAGTGAGACCACAACTGGCATACTATCCAGTTTTGGGCTTCCCAATTTAAGAGAGACAAGTTTCTACTAGAGACAGTCCAACAGAGAGCTATGAGGATGATTAAGGGACTTGACCATCTCTCCTGTGAAGTAAGACTGAGAGAACTGGGGCTGTTTAGTCTTGAGAGGAGAAGACTGAAAGGGGATCTTATTAATGTCTATAAATATCTGAGGGGGTGGGTGTCACAAGGAAGGAGCCAATCTCTTTTCTGTAGTGCCCAGTAACAGGACAAGGAATAACAGGTATAAAACTCAGCATAAAACGTTCCACCTCAACATGAGGAGAAAATTCTTTACTGTGAGGATGA